>PNEQ01132088.1:0-28096 GCA_003012365.1 Medauroidea extradentata
GTTTACAAGTTCTTATCTTCTAACTGGCAGTATTGTAATCCGAGCGGAATTTGTAAAAGATACATCTATCTGCACGAGTCATAGTTAGCTTCTAGTAGAGACAAGGTTACAAGTAAATATTAATTATAATCAGAGCATTGTCAGGAAGCTGCCTGGGCAAGCACTGCTTGCCTTGCTTACCCTGACGAGACGCCACTGTACTGGCAGGACTTACCTTGTCCTCATAGATTTTTACTCACACTGGCTCGATATTTGCCAAATGCCCAATAAGAACTCAAAGTCAGTAATCAACGTGATGCAAGATGTGTTTAACACACATGGCTTTCCCAAACACTTAGTCGCCAACAACATGCCATTCCGTTCACAGGAGTGTCTAAGGTATTACAAAGGGAAAGGAATCAAAATAGCAACTAGTAGCCCTCATTACCACAGATCCAATGGATTGGCAGAGAAAGTGATTGGAATTAGCAAGAATATTTTGTGTAAAAGTAAGACAGAAGGGTCCGACTATAGGAATCTCGTGAGAGAATAGAACAACACTCCAGTTACAGGACTCAAGGCATTTCCGGCGCAGATATTGTTTAGCAGGAACATACGTACCAGTAAGTAGGGAGGTTCTTCAACCGTTAGTACAAACAGATATCTATAGGACACTGTGTGCAAAACAGGCACATGTAAAGGAGTGGCATGACCGAACTGCCAAAAGGGCAGAGACTAATTATCAATAAGGGGACAGAATAGTAATCAAAACACAGGTAGATAAACATTGGGAGCCTGGGGTCATACTGGGTACAAAGCAAAGAGACAAGGATGGACGAGTACTTAGGCAAAACACGTGGCATCTCAAGTTGTCTAAAACAAACACAAGGGATAGTCCAGTGCCAGAGGAGCTAGATAGGTCTGAGAGTCCAAGTAGCACAGCACTCAACAGGGGTGAAAGACCTGGTGAGACAGTTGGGATGGTTCAGTAGCTGAAGGCTTTAAGGGATTCATGAATACTGGTACAAAGCAGGTAAACCACAAGGACTCAGCATTGACAAACAAAGATGGAATTGAGGGGTATGTCACAAAAAGTGGTCGGAGGGTTGTAGCCAAAAGACCATTTGAAGTAACATAAAACAACCCAAAGAAGGGGAGGTGTTGTGTGAAGCTGGGTTGACTACACTGGAGAGAGGTAGAGTTGACTAGATGATGTGATGGTTGTTGTTAATGTATATTGAGTATACTATGTATGAGTTATGAGCAAGAGCTGTGATTGAAATAAACAAAGTCTTGTCAGCCTTGAAGTGTTTTTATACCACAACCCTGCTTCTGCAACAACTTCTTTGTATGGCCCTCACATGTCTGATGCTCCATCGTAACAAAGAGCTTATGTTTTGCAAGTATGTTTAAATTTTATGAAGTGAAAACATTCTTCAGTAAACTTTAATTTGTATACAATTCATCATCAAATTGTCTAGTAAAATTCTACAAACAATTTGTTGAGGCTGTATTGTAGTTGTACCTACCCTTGCCACCTCTAAATCCTGCCGGCCCGAGGCTCATTGGTAACTTCTCCTGCTGTGGTAGAGATGAGAGCTGATTCCTGCTCGCAGTCTTAGGCACCGCACGCCCTTGGAAGCTGACTATCATCAACCTACCACATGTGCACATTTTGCTGGCCTGCCGTCAGTTAAATTTAGATTCTGCGTGGTCCAGGGGCATGTAGTCAGGGTTTTTTTTTTTTTTTTTTTTTTGGTTGTTTGTGGGGGAGGGCAGGATATGGATATTTTTCTTGCATGTGCTGTTTACATACAGTATATTTACATACCGACACAAAATAATCACTTGATTTTGTTTGCTTGTTAGTATTGCAGGTATATTTATTTAATATGTACTAGCAATATAAGTTTGTGAGGGTTTATTCAGATTATCACGGCTATGGGGATGGGGAGGGTATATGACCTGATATCCACCATCCTGGCTACGTCCCTGTGTAGGTCAACCAATTATAGAATATAAAATATGCACAGTGGGTTTCTTTATCCCCAGCCAAAAGTAAGCCTGAAAATAATTATAAAACTTTCATGCTGAACTTTTGGAACTTTATACCATACATCAAATAAGATGAGTATTACTGCAACAAGCATGATGTTGTAAATCAAATTTATTGTACATTAATGTAAAACTATGAGGAAGTAGGCAAGATGAACTTCACTAATTGATGTAAAGGTTTTTCAAGAATCTGAGATGAAATATCTGGTAGAATGTCATTGGTTAAATTGTTATTGTTGATCTCTTGGAGAGCAGTAGTCACTATTTTCACAGGAAATGCTGGTTAACTAAGCTATAACAAAATGTTGCAGGCACATTTTTACTTATCCGTAGCAAAATAAAGGCAAATTTTCCTATTTTTATATATATAAAAATACTCCAGTATCTGCCACTGGTACCACACACGTGACAGGAAATAGACGTGAATGCGGAGTGGCAGCAGGATTGTGATATGTATGTAATAGTTTTATTTTTTAATAATTTTCTTTAAAAACTTGTTACAAGGGGATGTTATAACCCCTATCTTTCTCCTCTTGGCTATGCATTTTGCAATATACTCTATACAAAGTTAACCATACTTTATCACAGTGGTAATTGTTGGTTCTTGCCAATGGACACAGTGGCTAGTGTCCTCCCCCAGCAATATTTAACACATCACAGAAAATAAATATGGTTTTTAACAGCATTATGCCCTTATTTCAATGCACAGGTAATTCAATACTGAATACCATAAAAAAAATTTACGAATCACGTCTTTACTTGATAGACACCAAAAATGCTTTTGCCGGTGCTATGGGCATAGAGAGCCTGGACTCCCAAACTCAACACATTTTCCCCTTGCTGGGTACGTAGGGAAAGGCTCGGAGATGGCCGAAATCCAGGGGTATTTGGCCACACTGAGCCTGTACCCATGGTCTCGATAGATAAATGGTGCATCTCCTGCTACTGCGCTGCTGTATACCATTCATATCCTGAGCCCCCAACCTCCTCCCTTAAATGTTTGAACTTACACTAGATATAATAGCAAAATGAAGTCCAGGCCCCCCCTTAACTTACGGAATCTGCTTAAATAGTACCATTTTACAGCTTAAAATCCTAATTTTCTCGGGACGACCTCTTGGCACCACATTTTATTGTCGGGGTTGGTGTTCTTATACATTCCCAAATACCTAACATTTTTCATCTGTGTATTATAAAGTCATGGTTATTGTAGTAATATATCATCTCGAACATAACATAGTAATAAAGCCTATAAAATCAAAATTTAAATTTATGAATATTTTTTAATTTATGAATATTAAATACGCCTAATTAATAATGTTTCAAAATATTGCTGCATTAGTTGTATGCTCAACTTAAAATTCCAAAACGTAAGCTTATAAAATGTACCTATCTTGTTTAAAGTAACTCGTAATACCACATGTTTTCTTGACCAGGGTCTTGTGAACTGGAGGTCTGATGAAAAATTTAACATTGGGTTAAAATACTGTTTAAATATAGCCATTTTTCAGCTTAAAATCCAAATATTTTGGGGGGAGAACCGTAGACTGCAGTTTACATAGGGAAGGATTGATGTTTCAGGTAACCCCACTTATTCCATCAACCATTACTTTGTGCCCTCCACCAGAAGCCACCACTGACACTGGTTGAGAGTGTTTACATTCGTGGTGGCACTTTTTGATAATATAGTCTTCGTACATGACACTGGTGAAGTTTGTGGCTTCATTTCTGTGTTAAAATCAACACTGTAAGTCATCCCGATGATTTTTATAAACATAAAGCTACTTTCGAATCTTCATGTAAGTGTCGGTCAATGTGACCCAGTCATGTTTTTTTTTTTTTTTTTACAAGAAATCACAGACCAGAGTGTAGCAGTTGAATGTTATATGCATACACTTAATATACATATCAGGTGTTTCACCTAAGCTTGCGGATTGTGAAGTTATGCAAGCTGGCTGTGCTACAACCCATAGCACAAACATAACTACTAGGTGCAATTCTCAGTGTTTTTAAGAGTCTAATGTTTGTGCTGGACCCAGTTGCATAGATTCTGAAAAACAGCAGGCTTAGATAAAGCACCTGGTGTATATGAATTATTCAATGGCATATCCACGCCCCCCAAATGTCTTCTGCGACTAGATTTGAAGCAACATCAAACAAGAAGTTTTATTACTTAAATGAACGTGTTTGAAACATGCGAAAATATTATAATGTAATTTGTATAACAGCACAGATACATAGGTGTATTATTTTCTCGTTTTGTTCAATTTTCTAGAAGCAGTAGATGCCTGAAGTTAGCCGTGGCAGTAGTTAATTATTTTTCTGCATTTTTTACTTCCCGTTTCTGTCCTCTCTAAAGCGTACTGATACCTCGTCAAATGGAGTAACGGAAAACTCAATGAAACGTATTGAAGGAATGAAATTTAAGAAAGCAGATGACACTGTTAAACAAAAAAATTGACTTTTACAAAAAAAATTTCTTCTGACCTCTTACTAGGGTTGGTTTTTTAACACTTACACAACATGCGCCAAGGGTGGCAGTCCTTTGTAACGGTAAAAAGTTATCCCCTCCCCACTTCCCTGACCCTGGTTCCTGCATTCCACAACGATGGCCATTGACAAACGACAAAGCCTTCACACTTTTTACTACCAGTAATGGGTGGAGGCGAGATCGTTTTCTTTCGCAACATATGCTGTGTGTTTAGAAGATTAGAAGAGGGACCGTTTTGTTATCAAGAAGACAAAACTTTATAAGGAAGATGCCGAAAAAGTTAATTTTTTGTTGCTTTTGTTATTTTGAGACTTTGCAATTTTCTCTCTATTTTCGCTCAATATTAATTTATAAATCACCACGACAGAAAAATTATTAAGTGTAAACACAAACTGACAGCTGCGGGCTAGCTGTATGCTTGAAAAGCAGTGTTCCTGTATATACAGTAAAAGCAAAGACTACACAGCTTAAATTTTTTCGTGGGGAAGTCAAAAAAAGAAATAGTTGTCAATAGAGTAAATTTTTTACAACCATAAAGTTATGAATTTTAAAAAAAAAATCTTGCTACGTCTAGGATTGATATGTTTACGAGTGTGGAGTAGAGCAGTTTTCGTCACCATGTTTTAATTTTTTATTTGTATCAGTTTTTTTTTCTCTCTCATAGTTTTCGCGTAATGGCTTGTTAAAGTCAAAATTTGCATGTTTCCGTTTTAAGGACTACACTGAAACCAACTGACATACCAAACTGAAAATAATTCACAATGGATAAAGACGTCGCAGGTTACAATGTCATGTACATAGAAACAAAGAATAAATATGTTTGTATTTAAATATAAATGCTGAAATTTAAACAAAAAATTTTAAAAAGTTCAATACTTTTTAATAAATACAACAATATTTTATTTTGTGGTTTAACATAGCTGAATTTGTAGCCTACTGCATCATTATTTACTGTGAATTTTATTTTGACCTTGTGGGATAACTTTGATCCACCCAAAATTTTGGTCTTAACATCGTTTTGCAAAGGAAGTTTTGAAGGTTAACTATCGATGGCCTAGTTCAAGACTGAAACAACTCAAAATTTCTAGAAGTGATGTACTGGAGTTAAAAATTTTATTTCTGGCTATTGCGCAGCATTCAGGGGCGTCATTTCAGGTTTTTCCAGGGGGGGGGGGGGGCAAGATTTTGTTTTGTGACAACAGTGACCTTGTTGCATCTTTTTTATTAATTAAGCATGTATAATTTAGATACTTTAATAATAAAACTTCAGTTTTATGTCCTTAAGTTAGCATTATTTACATTAAAAAATACAAAAAATATATTTATACACAGAAATTCCAAATCCAGGGGGGGGCATTTGCCCCCCCCCCTGTAGCCCCAAATGACGCCCCTGGCAGCATTACTTCTGTCTCAAAGTGTAAACGTAAATATGTTTTTAGGTTCTAAAAGTACATAGTTGACTATTGACATATGAAAGCTGTTTACGCTTAGTAAAAAATAACTTTATAAAAAGGCTTACATTTGAGTTGTTGCCCTCTTGAACTGGGCCATCGAATGTTGAAAAGAAATTATTTCAAATACTAGGTTCCAATTATCTACTTATTTAGTATGGACAAAGTAGTCAGTCCTTAAAACGGAAACATGCAAATTTTGGCTTTAACGAGCCATTGCGCAAAAACTATTCGAGATAAAAAAAATTTATAAGAAAAAAATTTAGTGACATTTTGAGTCTAAAACAAGACGAAAAAAATAACTGGTACAAATATAAAAAAAACATGGCTATGAAAATTGCGGTACACTGCGCCCTAAAAATGTTATTCAATATACGACTGAACAAAATTATTTTAAGTGTTTCAATCGTCACATCTTTGTATTTTCTCGTCTTGCATATATGTCTGGCGGCAGAACTATGGGGTTAGAAGGTGTTATATGATCCTGCAACGTAATCTACTAGCAGGGTTAATAAATTGAAAACACTGATGGTTTATATCACGTGCCTAGTAGAATTATTTCTATGGTAGTGACATTTGCAAAATTACTACTAATTTTAATATGAACATTTATAAAATGTGTGTGATTTCTTTTAATTGTTTTACAATTTTAATTTCTGACTTTGACCGCCTAGCTACGAACACCTTCCGCTGCACTTGGTGGTTTTCATTTATTTTGGAGCATGATTTCCACTAACTTCACACCCCCTCCCTTAGTTTTCCACTTACTCTTTATTATACGATGATGGTTATGTTCGTACCTATACTCTTTGCTAGCAAACTTTGACCGTGTTGGAAGCTTGCGAATGTGCGAGGTGTACATTAGCAAACCATTAACAGGAGGACGAAACCTGGCCTAACATATTTCACACCTATCAGTGTCCGCTAATATGAACTGTAACCGTAAACGTTACGTTAACAGCGGCAGAGGAAAGAGCCAGTCTCTCAGCTGACACTTATCTCGCCCGACCGAGTTCTATATGTCTGACGTGTGTTACCGCATCCTGCTGGCTCAAGGTTACGTGTTGGGCAATATTGCCTGTTATCTTCTGTGTCTGTAGGCCGCTTACACTATCTTATCAGTTGCTCAAGATAACGAATTCTTGGTTTCACTTGAAGGTTTTCTCTGTGCCTTAAGTCGCTGCCCGAGTTATTATATTACCTAATACTGGAAAATAAAAACAAAAAATTTAACTTCATCAAGATAGATTCTTGTATTAGACGGGACTTTCCTAAAATAAGAACTTTCTATAAACTTCACGCTTTATCCTGTCACTTATAAAAATGGAAAAAGGAATTTGCTGAAAAGGTGCGAGGGCGCTATGTGGCAATATAGGTTTGTTCGGGATACAGTGAGCACGTTTGAAACTCTAGATTCTTTTTTCCATGCCGCGTTTTTTGAAATTCACCGGTGGATCCATCACTGGTTGAAGCACCGATGTACACCGGTTGATGTTAACTTTTTTTGTTACGATTGAAATGAGAGGAGTCTACTCATGCTATTTAACATTATACCGCCGTATAAATAAAAACCGGACATTTTTTATTATATATATATATATATAACGGAAAGTTATATATTAAATAAATAACGTATTTTTGCATAAAGTACCTATTTTAAAATACAGACAACTTTCAATGCACAAAAATATGTTAAGTTTGCTTTCTTTGTCCTCACAATTCACAATGAGTTAAATTATTTTGAACTTTTTTTTTGTAAGATTGTGTTCAAAAATTCACCGGTAAATGTTCCGGTGCACATCCACCAGATTCACGGGATTTTCAGGTCGATTGAACCGATGGGTACATTTATTCAACTCGTTGACAGCAAAACAGTAGGTAATTTACGAACGTCCGTTGGATGCACCGGTGAATTTCCGAATTCGCTAATTGTTTCCTGCCACGTGTTTATGTAAACAAGGCTACCTACCTAATTAACAGTCAAAGTGTGTTGATTGTATTGTATTGTATTCAAAAGTTAACATGAGGTCACAATAAATAATATTTTTTAATTATGTGTTTTAGGACATTATTAAATACGTGTACGCGGCTTGGCTGTTTATAGCAGCTCCGAACCGATCGAGAGCTCACATGCGATCGAACATTTCCGACACTACTGTACTGCCGTCTAAAATGGTGGCGACCTCGAAAGTAGTGGGCTAGATGAGTCTAAACCACCATTTTCATTTTGGCTGTAACGTTTATTTCCTTTATATTTGTGTACATTCGGCTACGATAGGGCGTACAATACGACTTGGTTGACAGTTGTTTTAATATTAATGAACTTTTATTCATAATTTGGCTTGCAGGGTTGCCGAAAATATGTTTTGTCAATATTACAGACTAAATCACTGAAAAAAAAAATTAATTTCGTATCAAAACTAGCCAATGTAACAGTCTAATGATCCAAAAAAATCTTTAATAAAAAAGCAATTTCTGACTATGTTAGAGAGCGTCGGGCAATTGTTTATAGAATAAGGGTTGTTTTGAGTGTATCATTCCATTACTGTCGGGAATGGGTTTTTCTTTTAATAAGTAAACATATGTTGAATGAAAATACACCAGCAAACTATGCCATGCTCGAATTGCCAGCCTAAGGGCCTTTACCACGCTTCAAGCCCTTGAAAAGCGCATCGCGGAAGTGACGTCACACGTAACGCTGTTCGAATTCACAAGGGCTCATATGCACCTTATAATGTCCCCTTCAGCCAATGGCACGAATCACTTACCCTTCTGGAGCCCTAAATTAGAATTCACAAAATGCATTCTACTTCATGAAGGAAACAAGGGCACGTGATCAAGGGCACGTTGCACTGAATTCGAACACTGCCTTACTCTACCCTGCAAATGCTGTAGCAAAAACAGCTTGTGACAAGTATCACAGTTCTCTGTAAGTACTTTAAAGTTGTGGCGTCCCTGTGCTGGAGTAAGTACAGTAACTTAGGGCATAGTACATGAACGTTTAAAGCAAGCATCTGTTTAATATTCTATGTTCCTCGAAGCATAGTTGCTAAAAACAGCAACCTTATACAACACGTTTTTGTCAACATTTTTCTCGAGTAACGTATTTTTGAAGAACAACCACTGACGCTAAAATCTCGTGCAAATAATTGCGGCGGGACAGATTACTCTTAACATATGCATGATTCTGGGTTAATGTTTGCTCTTAAAGTCCGCTAATATCATTATCTAGAATTATTGTGTTGTAGCTCTTCCATACTGACTTTCAAAAACATGTGGATTTAAAACAATTTTTTTACGAAACTGATACATACGTGCCCATTGTGTTAATGTACGAAAAGAAACCACATTTCAAACTTTGACGGAAAGGTTGTTTTAAAGCGTCACGTCAATCATTTCGGAGCCTCTTAAAATGGTTAAAAATAGCTTTTTCAACCTGTTATATCTTAAAAGCTACTCACAGTATCCATGTGAAACTACTCTGGAAACATGCGATTGACTTTGCTTAAAACTTTCGACCAAATAAAAATATGGGGTCACCACTGAAGTCAGGCACTGATCTACGATACCACTGCACGCCGATTCAATGTCTTGCGATCAGGGGTACCAGATCATAATCTAAGTAATCTAGTACAAAGAAGAAAAAAATTCCGTACAGGGCATCAAAATTCTCGTACCACAAATTTTCCCTCGCACCTGCGTGCCGCGAACACCTTACGGGCCCGTCCATTAATAATTGTCTGGTCTCGAAATTCTCGTATTACAGCAATTTTATACCGTACATCCAGTAATAAAACCCCTAAATACCCGTACAAATACGAGAATATTTGGTATATCTGGCAACACTGCTTGCGATTGAGGCCGTACCGCGCCAGATGAGCCGGTTAATCGCTCTTGACGCCGTGCCTCAGTCACACACATGGCCAGTAGACGGGCGCCGTAATGCGGCAGACGGGGGTATTCAATTATGAGTGGTAATGGTTGATGACGTCACGTGCCTTCCCAGCACGCGACCAAGCCGCTATGGTATTATGTGTGAATTGGAGGGAGGCAGCTATTCTGTACTCCCACCTTCCACTGCCCGCACATTGACAAGAAGCTACCCGCCAGCTACTAACCTTGGCTGAAGCCAGGCTCTCGTAACTTGAATACTTGCCCAAGTTGGGGACATCCGAAGTGACAGTTTAAGCAACGAAAATTAAATTCTTTACGGAATAATAACGCACTGAAATCGTGCACAGTTTCTGTACTAACGCAAGTAAATAACACGTAGTTAATTTTATTTAGTATTTTAAAATGTTACCTGTAATAACGAAATGTATATAACGACTTCCAATGAGCAAAAATCAAAATTGTCATCAATTTCGTGTTCGAATGTTGGATTCTTTGTAGAGTTTTAGGTTGTCTACTTCGGACGTGATCGGTAAAAATAAGGTTCTCGTAAATCGGGCGGATTTAATAGGCGGCTTCCGGGCTGAAGTACCACATCATCCACCCAAAATCGTGTTGAACATTATGTAGCCAAAGCATGTCCAGTCGTTTCAAGGAAATCTGAGTATTGTTCTATGGTGATCCAAGTGCATTTAATGTGTCCTGCTTGTATTATGTTATTTTTAATGTTATGTAACGGTAAACAACCACACTTTTGATATGGCTGGTAATTTTTACAACCTATAAAATCACATAAGGGCTCCCCTCCCCCTTTTTTTCTAAATCTGCCATTGCTCGTAATTTAACGTTGAGTTATAACTATCTTCTTACACGCTGCCAGGATGGAACCAGCCTTGTGCGTTCGACATCTGACTGTGATATAAGGGCTACATTGAATAATATGTTCCTAAAATCACACGGCTATAACAATCTGCACGCTCATAAAACATTTGGATAGCTTTTAAAATACGTCAAAAGGCGTTTAACAAAAAAAAACTCTCGAGGTTAGGGTAGATAGAACAAAATTTCAGCTTCAGGTAAATAAATCGTGTGGGAAGGGTACCCGAATCAGCTTCAGGTGTGCAAACGGTAACAGATGAGAGTCGCCATTTGGCACGAAAAAATAAAATTAAATAATAAGTCCAATCCTACAAAAAAGTGAAACTAAATCCACAGTGTTCTAAACATGAAAAAAAAAAAAAAAAAAAAAAACAAGCACAAAACGAATATTTTATCTAATGTAAATGAAATTGTGTGTATATATGTGCATCGGACGTCGTAATTAGTAAAATGTTTAACACGTACCAAATATGTAACTTATTTTATTGTCCCTAGTTTAAAACCCTAAACAGAATATTATACGTTTATCACTACACGGTCAGGGCCACCCAGGGAATTCTGGGGGCCTGGGGCAAAATGGTTTTTAGGGAATGAGCACTTTAAATATTACAATATAAATGTTTTTTATTGGGGGGTTTCCTCATACATAAGCAACCAGTCTCGAGAAGCTGCTTGTGCCTGCCTTAGGTGTCCTAAGCTGTATGAGGTGCTATGCCGTACAGTTGTCGGAGTATCACGCTGCACAGCTCACTATAGACACTCTTACCTGTGGAAACGGAGAATAGGAAACTCTTTTTGGCGCATTGCTACCTCTAAATCAACTCGTGCTGAAATGGCAGAGCCACTGAATTGTTGCCCCTTGGAAACCCACAGGTCTTCGTGTGCCTGAGCAAGATGTGCAGTACAGACCATCCGGCAGAATTTTGTACGTGGTACAGAAAACTACGAGAACTTGCCATTTCCCACGTGAATGGTGTGTTTTGCGGTCCGATATTTTTTTGCGAAAAGCAATGCTGAAGGTATGCTATATGTGGATATTTATTTGTAAAGTTACAAGCATTTCATTAGCAAAAAAAACCTTATGATCGCAGCGGCGGCAGTGTAGGTAATTTTTTTTCTTGTGGGGTATGAAAACATTGTGTTCGTAAAGTGGTTATAAAGTTCATGAGTTGGAGTAGTCACGTGATCATGTTTTGTCGATCACCGGACGCAGGGTCCCTCATCAAAGGAGAAAAAAAGGGAGGGGAGGATTTCACCCAAGCCTATATTGTAATAAAACGCCTTTCGACGTATTTTAAAAGTTATCCAAATGTTTTATGAGCGTGCAGATTGTTATAGCCGTGTGATTTTAGGAACACATTATTCAATGTAGCCCTTATATCACTGTCAGATGTCGAACGCACAAGGTTGGTTCCATCCTGGCAGCGTGTAAGAAGATAGTTATAACTCAACGTTAAATTACGAGCAATGGTGGATTTAGAAAAAAAAGGAGGGAGCCCTTATGTGATTTTATAGGTTGTGAAAAATATCAGCCATATCAAAAGTGTGGTTGTTTACCGTTACATAACATTAAAAATAACATAATACAAGCAGGACACATTAAATGCACTTGGATCACCACAGAACAATACTCAGATTTCCTTGAAACGACTGGACATGCTTTGGCTACGTTATGTTTTTCTGACAGTGGTGTATTTGCAAAATGACTGAAATACAGCCCTTCCATTATCTGAAATTGTATCTGAATCGTTTTGTTTAAAAAAAAAAAAAGTCTTTCAGTATTTCAACTGTTTACACTTTCATTTATTTCCTCTGATCACCAGCTACACCTAACAAATGGTATTAGCAAGGCATCAGTGAGTACTTTCTACTGTTAATTACAAGCCCACAAATATAACATGTGTTTTAAGCAGCATTATTAGTCACTAATTTCCTTAAGTTTACTTCTTTTTGCTAACGCCCTTTCAAAACAAAGCGTTTCATCTGTTTTCGTTATTTTATAATCCTGCATTGTTGCCCCTTCAGGATTTTTAGAAGTGGTGTATTTGAAGAACTGTCCGAATCATTGCCCTTTGGAAGGGCGCCCATTTAGGATTTATTTAGCAGCGGTGTAGCTGAAAATTCACTTAACCTAACTTAAGGTAAAATAATTCAGACAATTCTTCAAATACGCCACTGCTAAAGAAATCCCGAAGGACTGCACTTCCAAGGGGCGACAATTCCGCTTCCCTGAATAGCACGCTACTAGACCGACATCCGGCAACGTGCGTCAAGGGAAACTTTTCGGTTCGAAGTACGTTCTGGAGTTTGCCGCGAGGTTCTCTCATCATTCATCTTAAAGTTGTAACCTTATGAAATCGAATGATTCTTTTATAATAAACATACCGTGCTCTATATTCTAAGCGCACTGCCGACTCGATCGATGTTGCACGGCAGAAAATTTCAAATGTTTGAAAAATTTTCTTTGATCGGTACTAATAATCACTGTTGCCGATGCAGATTTTTCTTAAAATTTGGCATCATCATTTCACGAAATGTAGCCCAATTCCAGCTGAAATTGTGTTTTTAGAATGAAAATATTTTTGGCCAACTCAGTTCGACAGAAAAATCAGTTTCGCAATGCGCTATTAAGATAAGTGTTTCATCTTCATGCTAAACTTTGAAGAATGTTTTACTTATTACACACGCTTCAAAGTGTAGTATAAAACATTCTTTGGTTTATTTGTCATAATTTCGTAAAGAAACAGTGTAAAAGAATTCGTAATTCCGGGCTTACTTGTTTGCTCCAATCCCTGGTAAGCCGAAGACTTATAACGCGCATTTAGATATCGCCTTACTTAGTAGCTAAGCCACTTTTCTTCCTCCTCAAACACGAAGACAGAGTAGCTTACTTTCATAGTAAAAAAAAATTGTCAAAATAATGGGTGCCGTGGCTGGCGTAGTGGCTAGCATGCTTTTATTTACCTAATTGTAATATTTATTTTATGTGGAAGTGTTTCTTCACATATTATTTTAATGAAACGGATGTTTACACAATAAGTTCTACAATTATTTTTAACAAAATTACTTTCCATACGTACAACAGTAAATCTTGTGACTTAACTGTTCCTAAAGCATCCAGATCGTAAATACTTTTTATTACTACTGATATTATTATAATTATTTTCAGTTTTACAAAAATTCTAAGCATTCCTATTCCATATAAAATTTGGGTGGTACTTTTTTTTTTACAATAGTTTCTGTTTTTAACTATCTCTGCATATTGTACAGTCCAATGCACTGAGCGACACTCCGCCACTATAGGACTTTACCGCGCACTTCAGACGTAATGTACAGCGAAATACTTTTTTTTACGAAACTATTAACGTAATTGTTAACACACCTTATTAAAACACTGTTTCTAGACCCTCTCAACATACTAACTAATAACGTCCTTTTCAGATTGCCGTATTTCAAAATATACTAATCGGATGTATAGAGAGAAACGTGCACTAAACTTTACTTTAGACTTTCCACCGATAAAATCACATGATCACTTTTTAAAGTCCAATAGTAAGGTTAATTCTACTACAGGTTAGAAAGAAAGTGTGTTTTCTTATGGGAGAGCTTGGAACAGGGGAAATTTCTGCCACTAGTTTCGCTGCTATCGCTAAAGGGCCAGAAAAATACGAAACCATGGTAAAATTAAATATAAATAGTCCTGGAAATGACAGAAGTCTTTTAACCTAATTTTAAAGTGAAAACAAACCAATTTCGCGTTTTAAATTATCAACTTAAAGTAACTTAAAATTCAGTAATGCTCTGTGATTGGTCAGTGTACACCCATTACCGATACCAGCGCTCAAGCAGCAGAAATTTTCCCCGAGGCAAACTTTTAACATTGATCTTTCTAACCTGCAGTAGAATTAACCTTACCCATAGTAAAAATGCACCAGCACTAGTTCAGCGGTTGGCTCGTTGTGGAGATGGAGCGTCTTAAGCACAGTTCAAGGTCGCCCTTATGACTCCGTCGCTTCTGAACCTCAGGCAGGCGGCGCCCTTTAGGTCTTGCAACAGCTCTGTTCCAGTCCAGCTAAGGTTGAGGCCATCCGAGTATTCGCAGGAAGTGTTTTCGGGAAACCATGAAAAATCCCGACGAGGACAACTGGGTGAAGAATTGAACCCGGGTCCTCGTGAATGTGAGTCCGTGTTACCATTGCGCCATCTCGCTCAGTCCTTTCGATTTGAATCCTCCCGGAAAATACGGCGTACGCAATGCAAATTACGTACTCGATTTACTGTAATTATTTTGACTAATTTTTAAGGTAGGGCATTCATCGGTATCTTAGTTTAATATTATTTTTTGTCAAAACATTTGTTTGGGACATATTTCCGTACATCTGGCTACTATAAAGCATCGATTATTATTTTTAAACGGTTTAAATGAAACAACTGAAATGGCTTTTGAACTGTGGAGTTGCTAAAATAATTTTTTTTGAAAATTCACTCTCGGCTATTCAAAAAGTTAGGTACGTTAATGAAAAGATCAATGTTATATTTTAAGCTACCAACCAATCGTCTACTACGTCCTAAGTTAAGTGGTACATTACAAAGGACTTATTTTGAAATAAATCTTACAGAAACAATTATTTTAAACCAATATGTTCCACCGAGGCATGCTCCCCTCTACCCACCTAATTTTTTCTACTAAAAATAATTTTTTGATTTTTCCTTTCGTCCTACTAACTGTATGTATGTATTGTCAGGGAGGAACGTGATCTTGATACAAGTGTGCAGCAAGACGACAAGACGGTCGTGACTGTGTTCAATTGTAGTCGAGTCTAGCCAGGCAGTCGCCACGAGAACAGCAGCTAGCTGCCAGCTACCGGGCTGCTGCTGGGTTACGGTGCAGGGCGGCCAACCTTGATCAATACCCGGGCTAGCTGTAGACCTGCCATGCCGCAGGGGGGAGGGGCGAGCCCTAGCGTCATTGTCCCCGCACACATACACACACGCTACAGCTGACCTACACGTTCAGGTGGCGGGGCTGCCCAAGGTCGCCGACGCTTCGACCTCCTTTTACCAACTTAACTCTAGAAAAAATCATTCGGTGAGGTTCGAGGTTCAACAATGAATTTTAGTCACTGCCTGAGTTTAAAGGCCTGCTTACACAGAAAAAATAACAGCAACAGTGTTAATTACAAAAATGTTATCACCAAATTATAAGCTATTGTAAACTGTTTTATTACAATATTGATAGCAAATGTGTTATTAGCATTGCTGAAAACACCAATGTTCCTAACAAAGTCACAAGAGTAATGAGCGGATGTTAATAACAACGTTGCTGACATATATGCAAGCAACATCGTTGATAACACTGTTAGTAACATTTGTTATCAACATGCTTTGATCTAGACCGCCCTAGAATATGTCGGGAAAGTAATGTTAACAACAGTGTTAATGACAAAGATATTAACGTATTTCTAAATTCATAACTTTTGTTGATAGAATATGTTTTCCACAAAGTGTTGGTAACAAATGTTACTAACATTGCTATGTAAATAATAACAAAGTTAACAACAAAATGTTGACAACAATGTTGAAAACATGATGTTATTAATAATTTTCAAGAATTTTTACAAAATTGTTAACGTTGTTGAAAACACGTGTTATTAGCAATGTTATTTCTAGCGTGAAATAGACTTCAACGCCGAAGTTGACCAAAATTGTCCACGTGCAGTTTTTTACTGATACACATCACGTTAATTTTCAGTAAGCGAGTAGGGTAGTAAAATGTAAATTTAAACTTTCCTTCAACCGATTACCATAGCAATTACGTGTATTGAGATTGTCTTTTTGCTAAGGCACACATAACTTCGGAATGAAACTTACTGAATTTCTGCTTGTCACTTAGAATAAGGTGTAAATGAGGGTGGTATGACTTACAACCTAATGTTTGAACCAACTCATCATAGCCTACTATGGTTTAGACAGTAGCATCACAATCATAATTATGTGAATACGTATTGCGAAGTTAAATTGTATATTTATATCATCTAATATTACAACTGAGAATAAACGAATAAACTAATGAGTGTAGTCCCTTCGAGTGCATTTAGATTAAAGATGTGTGTTCTCTGTAGGCCTAACCAGGTTTCCGTTCAGAAGTTGTTGATTACAAATACAGTCATTTGGGGTGACTTTGTATGGTCAGGGCAACTTTGTACCACCAGCCTAGTTTAATTTCAAATTACATATCTAAGATTTTATTAATATGGTTGTGTTCCTGGTGAATAAATTTGTGATCCATTCCGATGTTTGACTATAACGCCGAACTTTGCGAAAATGGAGATTCTTGGGTCTATTTTGGTATGAAAATCTTGGCGCAGACTCTTTTGAAAGGTATAAGCGAGTACAAAACACATTTATCATAAGTAATACGTCATAAAATGATATAGTCGCCACTGAAAGTCTCACAGAGGCGCGTCGGTGACAGTCAGTGACTTGCGCCTATAGGCTAGTCAGAGGCATAATGCGCGTGCTGACTCGACCTTACGGTTTCCGCACTTCTAGTCCACCGTGGACGGGCCACGAGGTAGCATAGATGAGGTAATTACTGTCCGGCAGCTTGATGTATGCCTGTAATATTATAATATTATGTTGTTCGTTGTTACGACGGTTAAAATTATACTCAGGTACAATTTCTCATATTGTGATTATATTTTTCATAGAACATTGAATAGTCAATTTAAATTTAGGGTTCCAAAATATATTTATGGGCACCCCCATCCCTATCCCTCCTTAGCTACCTGCCTGTTTATGTCACTGTAAGTGCGAAGAACCATTTGGGTGGGTGGGGTAACGCTGGCTATAAAAACAGCAGGGCGACGATGGAACGTGGGAGTATGGCAACTGTCAAACACAGTTGGTTAGACTGTTGACGAGAAGAGGGCGCGACTGCATGAGTGCTGGAGAAGACTGTAGTTATTGTGTGGAGCTGGTACGAGAGTGAGGAAAGATGAACATTTGCTTCAGTGTAAATACGCCTCCCCCTGCCGGAAAGAAACTATAAGACGTAATTTACAAGTCGTGTGATGAGGTCTACCTGAACGACCTAGATTCTTTAGACATCCCATAACTAAATTTGCTTGAAAAACTATTATGCATATGTATGTTGGTGACCGACGATGTATGATGCAGCGCCGGACTGAGGGGGCGGGGGAAACGGGAGATCCCAGAGGAACCCGTCGACCAGCTACATCGTCCGGCACGATATCCACGCGCGAAAATCCGGGGACCGACCCCGCCAGGAATACGTATAACCCGACTGAAGAACGCAATGCTGTACGTAGGAGTGCGTCACACAAACAAGCGACGAGGATTTACAAGATACCAAACACTCCTCCCGCAGTCTCGGTTCGGTATGTTGTTGCGAAAGTAGTGACGTCAAGAACTCGTCAAGTAGGGAGAGGAGGAATGTGGGAGGTGAACGTGTCTTCGCCTACAAAGAACGTTGTACATACTGGACATTCGTACGTTCAAAACGTACAAAGCTAATAACAACCAGTTACAGATCTTGAATTTACTTTAAGAAAGATTTAAGCGGTTGCACGAACTCCGTGCGTTTCGAACGACATAATATTCTCTTCAACTCTTCTTGGCTAGTTAATTGGCGAGGTGTCGCAACGGTAACACGTTCGATCCCCAGCTCCGGTCATCCTGATTTCTGTTTTCCATGGTTTCCCGAAATCGCTTCAGGCGAATGCTAGGAGGATTCCTTTAAAAAGGTCATGGCCGACTGCTCTCCCAGCTCCTGTCATTGTACCAAGCTATGTGTCACCGTCTATAATGACCTCGTTGTCGACGAGACGTGAAAGCCACTTACCTTACCTTCTTGGCTACTTCGAACAACGATTTGTGCAAAAAGTATGGATGCTTTTGGCAGGACATTTTCCACTCGTTAAATTAAACTGACTTTTCCGTTTAAGATGTTTATGTGCGTTGCGCAAGCACAGATAAATTGTCGTTATTTACAATATAATAATTAAAATGCCACGAAAATTGAGTGTTTTTCAAGTTTGTTGAAGATATAAAGTTAGCTGATTTTATTCAGTTTAAGAGTGTAAACGTGCAAAAATGTTTTGTTTCAAACACGATCAAACACTGCTGCCGAATGTGTTCAACTAAGCATGTTTTAGACCACTAGTGTGGCCTTTGTGTTGCGGTTCATAACTTCACATTCAACTGAAACCTTTACTAAAATATCGAGGTAAGGGGTAACGACGGGACGGCGCTGTTGTCGGACCACCCGCCTTGCACCACTGCGATGCGCGGTACATGAATGCCGCGGTGGAGTCGCTCCGATTTTCGCATTTGGTTTTTCTCGGGAAGCTTACATCTCCCTCACGCTCGCATTCCACCTGACCAGCCCAAATATCTCCAATCTACACAATTCCTGCTTCTACGTAAGCAGTGACTAGCACATTATTCACTATAATTGTAAGGGACTGCGATTGGCGTAGTGATTAGAACACTCGCCTCCCATAAATTCGATCCGGGTTCGATTTCCGGCGGGGTTGGTCCTCGGATTTTCGCATGTTAGAATTTTGTCGGACGATGCCGCTGGTCGGCGGGTTTTCTCGCGGATCTTCCCTTTCCCCTGCCCATTCATTCCGACGCTGCTCCATACATCATGTCACCCCTCGGCAGCGCTAAAGACCTAGTTGTTAAGTGCTGACCAAAATTTCTTCACTTCACTATAATTGAATACAGGTATTCCTCGTCTTTACTCCCGAACCTTTTAAATGCCGTATTCACATATTGCGTTGGCCGAAGGTCGTTGCTGCGATGAGACGACGGAGCAGAGGAGTGAACACGTGGATTTCAGCGTGGCAGTTCACACATTCACCGGTGCGGAGTTTTTACCAGCCGTTGCGGATTTCCAACGGTGACTGTCGAGGTGCCAGTGTCCACCGCACCGTGAAGCGTAGAGGCAGCACACATAGAAACAGACGGAGCTCTTCCCACAATACACGTGCAACGGCCGTCGGTGACAGTTCTGCAAGCCAGGTGCATTTATTGGCTAGGTATGGATTATGACAAGTTGAGAGCGTTGGTGCAAGATAACCCCTCCTTGGGACAAAAGCCACAAACCTTTTTCAAGAACCTGACTGTAAAGAATGTGTTAGTTGACAATGAAAGCAGACATAGTCGATGTTTGCGAGAAATTGTTTCAGTTGAAGAAAAAACGCAAAGTAAGCCAAGCTTACTGTTAGTTAATATCTTATACATTATTATAGCCCTACATCATAATAAGACGTAATTATGCAGAAATAAACCAACCCGCAGCTAACTTGAACTGAGACATTTGAGGTAAAGAAGTCTTCTGTGTGTATCTATACCTTGTACAAACCGCTTTTCCTGGGCTCTTTTCATATTTAAATATAATGACTTGATGTTTGTTCTTTTTCAAGGACATACTTCGTACCTTCCCTTCCACTCGGTATCAGTATCTCAAATAACTTATTTTGTGGATTAGTTCCTTTCTGCATAACTATACGTTCAATGTGTAATGACACAGTTTGCTGTTTGAGTTGAAGTAACTATTCAATCAACAAATGTTGATACTTTAACAGCCAAAATAACTGTTAGCAAGGAAAGAGTATGTGTAGAACAGTTATGATGAAGTAACAAAAACAACTAAAGTGCATGAGTAGACACTTTTTGTAGAGTTAGAAAAAAGGTATCTACAACATAAAGGGCCTTTGAAATGTAACGGAGTATGTCCAAAAAACTAAAGCCAGTCATGCACTCCCATTTCACAACTTCTTCAAAGATCATAAATGCGCCTGCTCCTGGCCCCATGAAATAGTCGGCAAAAAGTCTCTAATGTCCTCGAACGTATATGATTCTGTGTCCTCGCAATTAAGACCGTTTCGTTTGCTTACAAAACTCTGCAGCGTACAAGAGGTTTTAACTACTTAGTCAATATTGTCTGGATGTATATAGTACTGGGGTGTGTTTGGTTTATTGTCAGTGTGACGGACACAGTACCATTTATACATGTTTCGATTGCCTTGGACCCACCATGTTCGTTCACAACTGGCTGCAATGATATGTACGCAGAATTCCAGAAACAATCTAGTCTGCGACTTTAACAGTATTGTAGAAGTTGTTAAAGTGAATGTCCACAATCGACTGTGCGCTGAGAACATCACTTGCATGTTCGCAGTATTGCCTATACTCTAGGCTCTCTCTGTTTCTACGCGAATCTTCAAATGTGTTTTGAGCATATACGGTATTTCCTAGACAGTTGCAACAAGAGGGCCTTTTTTTTTTGTTACACAGGTCTCATTACTCAATTAACCCTCTTCAGACGTTCGAAAATCCTGACGGTAAAATAACTGTAGCTATGCAATTAGAGGTTAGCCACCCATGTTATTTTCATAAGATTGGAAGGTATCAGTCAGCATTTGCTATTGGTTTAAAATTTCCAATAGCATTAAACGATGCTGAAAGTATTGCGATTTTATATTATTTAGATTCCAATATTTTGGGGAAATACGATTTTAAATTTTGATATTCAGAACCACATTAGTCACTTGCTATTAAGTTTAGGCGAAAAGTGCAAATTTATTTTCTGCTTAGTTTTTCATGAGGGTTCACCTGCCGGAGTTTGTCGGTGCTGTACAAAAACATCCTGTATATTTGTACCGAACTGGCTGCAAAACAGTCGTCAGGAACAAATGCGAAAGTTAACCACTGGCATCTACGTCTAATTTGTTCCACTTATTCCATATATAGTTTTTTTTTCAGGACTAGTAACAAAAACGTGACAGAAGACGAGCTAGACGAACAAGACGGAGACACGCCGACAGAAACCGACACTGAAGTATCCCCAAACGAATCTTCAAGCACATCCGCTACCGCCTGACCTCATCCTCCGTTCATCCAGAAGATTATTTCAAACGTTCCTGGCCGATATAAAAAACAGCAACAACAAAATTTCCAATCGAACTTCTAAAAAACGTAACAACTCTGAGGATGCCACTGACCCTGATAGGTTGTACAAATACTTACAGGACATTGAAAAACTGAAATTCCAACAACACATTATCAATTTTATGATTTCAGTTAAGCAAACACAAGCGCTAGCTGCCCGTCCTTCAACCTTCCAACCTGGCCATCTGCGTTCTATACTTGACCAATCCTCGTCGTATCAAGAACCTACGCATGCTTCGTCCATTCCTCTGTCCCAACAAAACACCTTTCAACCTAATCGTTTGCAAAATTCCGAAACTTTACACCCCCATAATGTACTCCAATCACCTTACACTACACCTCAGTGCCAATCCACACCATCATACAGTCATTCGAAACCTTACGTCGTCTCCTGGTACGGTGTCCCCTTGTTCCTATACCACGAATGCAAATACTAATTGAAATTACCATTGATCTCTTATGCGCAAATTGTTTATAATAACTGTAATATAGTACGGATAATTTTTTTTACTGACCTTAGCATAATTGATAGCATTTCCTTGGTGCAATAATGGCTTTCTTCAATATGTATTCATTTTGGTAATTTAAGGAAACACGATTTCCAATAGTTCATCAAATGATTGCTAGACATTCTGTAGTACCTAAAAATAATAATTTACGTGCTTCCGCATTTATTTATAAAATACTCTGAATCTGTTTTGAAGCTGAGCGCTCTTTCTCTCTCTCTCTCTCTCTCTCTCTCTCTCTCTCTCTCTCTCTCTCTCTCTCTCTTCGGTGTACGGATGCACCCAGTATCTTCTTCTTCTTTTTTTTTTTTTTTTTTTTTTTTTTTTTTTGCCGAGGCTTACCTAGGAACCAAAGTCTCCGTCAAGCATACTACATGTTCGCATCCATGACACCCGTTCGAATGCAAGCACAAGTCTTCCAACTGACCGCTGTATGTTGGAACGGAAGGACAAACCCACGTTCGTTGGCTCTGCCGGAGCAACGACCGTCGGCCAGCTCAATTTGTAAACGCGCCCAATGCTTACAGATATCAACTTAATGTTCTGTAATTCAGATAAGGCCTGAATATATCTTAAGGATTGCAACTAGACACTGGTAAAAAGGTTCATCATCTGGCGTCTATGTCTTAGCGTCTTCTGTTGCGGCATGTTAAAAAAAATTTTTTTTTTTGTAATAGCTGATGCTGCTGGGCTTTATGTACCATGCCAATTAGTCATTCACGTTCTCCACACTACTTTGGTGTGTGAATCTGTTTACCATAATTCTTTGTCGGTTGCCCAATATTGGTCGCTGTTGCCACCCACGTTAAAAAGTCAGTAATATTTTGATCAGCAGCGCAATTTTCTCTACTGGCTGGCTCACGTAAAAAAAAACATTTTAAAGTGGTTATTAATGAGAATCTCTGTCTGCTTATGTGGTAATCTTCATGGACGTTATCTGTTGTACCAGTGCGCGGAGCAAGTGATCGATTGTCGTATTTAGTGCGATTATCTCGTGTAGGATATGATATTTCTGAAAACTTTCTTTCCACGACTGTGCCGGTGTCATGGGGAGATTGATGCAAATAATTTATTATAATATAAGAATAAAATTGGTTTTACGTAAAGTTTTCTTAATACAGTTACATATAGAAAACGTTGCTAAATTTATGGACTTTTTTAAATTGATTGCCCTAAATATTGATCATTTTTTAACATGATAAGTTTAAAAAGAAATTGATGAGAATTCTTGTGGATAGTGCATGGTATACTGTAAATGAATTTACTGAAATGGTACCTGATAATTTTAATACGAAGTTTAATCGTAAATCTAACTCTTAGCTGTTTAATTTAGTAAATCAACTATACTGAGTAACTCATGATTCAGGATTATCACGTTTTTAGCTTGAATAAATTATTTTAAAATACAGATCTTATACTACACATATGAACTGGTATAATCTATGTATACTGTACAAGCATACTATTGTAATCTGCTTGAAGAGAAATAAAAAAGAAATAACATGTATGTATGATGCATGCAGTGTTGTGCTCCACAGAGCAAATGCGTGATGATGCCGCGGTCCCTTGTCGAAACAACTTGTTGCCAAGTATATGCGCTAGTGCACAGTTGGTGCGTGGGTGGAACACTTTCCCGCATCACGACTGTTGCCAGGAATGTACTTGCAACGTCTGATACACACGGGCTAGCCGTAGCCAAAACAACCACACGGCAAGCGCGTGGTTTTAATTTTGTGTCTGTGTTATTTTCGTCCGTGAAAGAGAGCTTTATTTCAGGCGGGTCGCAATATATGCGAAAAGCAGCGGTTTCTGTCTCCGCCGCAGGTGTTGTTGGGTCTGGCTTAGGGCCTACACAGTCACGTGACAGGGTAGTTGAGTAATGCTGAGGTTAATTCTACTGCAAGTTAGAAACAAGGGTGTCATTTCAGGTTTTTCTTGTGGGGGAGGGCAAGATTTTTTTTTCGGCGACAGTGACCTTGTTGCATTTTTTTTATTAATTAAGCATCTACAAATTAGAAACTTTAATAATAAACCTTCAGTTTTACGTGCTTAGGTTAGCATTATTTAAACAACAAAATACAAAAAATATATTTTATATGCTTAAAATTCTAAATCCAGGGGGAGGGGATTTGCCCCACCCCCCTGCCCTACCCCTTAAATGACGCCCCTGGTTATAAAGATCAATGTTAAAAGTTTGACACAGGGAAAATTTCTGCCGTTTGAGTACTGGTACCAGTAGCGGGTGCAAACTTACCAATCGCAGAGCTTTCCTGAATTTTAAGTTACATAAAGTTAATAGCCTAATTTAAAACACGAAATTGGTTTATTTACACTTTAAATTAAAATTAAATGAATTCTATAATTTCCAAGCCTGTTGAAATTTCATTTTACTACGGTTTCGTATGTATCTGGTACCGTAGCGATTGCAGCTCAACTGGCGGCAGAAATTTTCCCTGTGCCAAACTCTCCCATAAGAAAACACGTTTTCTTTCCAGCCTATAATAGAATTAAACTTAGTGATGCTCACGAGGTCGGTATTACAGAAATGGCCCTGCTTGCCAGGGAAAGATCGGCCATTTATAGAGACTCGGAAAATTCGCGGGTTCGATGACCTGCCGGGTGGACTCCACAGTCCTGTGTACACAATGTCCTCAGGTAGTTCTTCATTTGCTGCTGCCTCAGTACGAATGACTTTCAGTTGTACATTTGACAAGGTAGAACTGCATTCAGTGAGTGGTTTTATTACAGGTTTAATATGGGTTTATAGCTCTCAATGACGCGTTTAATAACCAGTAGCCTTTTGTGGAAGTAACTGTTACTTACAGCAGTATACAATCTAACCTACCTTCAAATGAATTTCGCGAAATTCCCGGATCTCTGGTCATTTCCATGAGTACTTTTTGTTTGTTTACCCAGTGAGACTACTGTTTCACTTCTTGTTTATTTGCAGAATGTTAACCGCGTGGGTACATTGCACCACATGGTGGCATTGCTGTCTATGCTGACTACCCCTGATGATGTTCTTTCGGAAAGTCTGTCATCGGAAAAAAAATTCTTCTGTGGCCATCGTCGTATGGTTCTCTACTATTAGGTCTTTGATACCGTAAGTGTGGTACCATTTGTGTCAATTTATTCAGAATAGTTCATGGGATTTTAAAAAGTTTATTTTTTAATACTTTTCATTATTTAAAAAATATAAAAACTAATTTTACGATCTTGCTTTATGAAATACATTATCACTGATTTGGGGGAGATGATTATGATATTCGATCATATTTGGCTGTACAAACGCCGTTCCTAAAGTCATACATTGAGTATCAAAGTAAAATTAATTGAAATACGTATCGGGCACGATTCGCAGTTGTTGTTTATTATGTACCCAATCGCTCCCCCCCCCCACCCACCCGCTGAGCGGAATGTCTTATGTTGCCAACAGTTGACATAACTGTGTCTGAGATTGTTACTTGTTTTGATTCTAGTAACCCTGATTTGTGCATTACAAAACAAAAGAACGTGACAGCATTCTGTAACATTGTGGTATAAGTTTCCGTTGGTTGTTTTTACATTGCGTTACGAGTTTAAGGAGTAACGCCGAACGCGTGAAGTTTCGTAATGACACTTCTATACGTGTTGCACGTGTCAACAAACATTCGCATCCATAAGAAATAATGAGTATACTACTTACTTGCTTGATAATTTTTTATTTCTGGAGTTGAATCTTAAGACTTTTTTTTAGTAGGAGTTTGCTCAAAAGGAATATTTATTTTGCGGAGAGTAGACTCCTGACATTCAGCTTTAGTTCGTGTTACAACCGGCACTTTTAAATTCTTTATGTGGTCCGGTTAATCAAACTAAAATTACACCGTTTGTGGTAGTTTGGCATTTAGTTGTTAATATATACTAAAAAATAACTTGCTAATGTGAATTACTGTACAGCACTCGAAGATAATATACTGAAAATAAATCCTTACAAAATTTCCTGTTTGAAAATGGCTTGATTTCCATTGGTGGCATTTACACTAAAAATTATTACAGTATCACAACATTCTACCCAACTATCGAAACTACACGGCGTATAACGTTTGATTTTGAATGATATGGAAGTTGCGGTCATATATTATTTTCTATTTTCCTTGAACTAAAGTACAGACTTGACGACATAAATTGTAACGTCTAATTAAGCTATAATCTGAAGAACAGTACTCATACAAATAATTTGCTTGATTAATTACGACACAATTATACGTTAATACTTCAGTAATGTCTATGCTATAGTGTAATGCATTTTGAAAACCATCTATAATCGCAATAGTCACACCAGAATTTCAAATAAGCTGAAAATATATTTTGCCTAATACATCATGTTAGTTTCGGGCGTAGGAAAACGAACGTAAGGAACAAGTAATGGAGTGCAAACTGGAGGAATGTATGACACATGCGTACGTAGTATGATTTATTAGTAGCAATTTAAATTAATTTACAACTGTTCTTGGGAGGACCCAGTACAATTTCCGAGTCAGTCTAAATTAATTTCGACTTTCCATAGTTTCTTAAATTGTTCCAGAGGAATGCTGGGATTGTCCCTTCAAAACAGTTATGGCCTATTCCTGTCCCAGATCCTGTCATTGAGTCAGATTGTATTTCGTCGTCCCTAATGACCTCGCTGTTGACTAGACGTAAAGCCCACTTACCCCGCCGGGGTTGGTTCCCGGATTTTCGCATATGGAAATCGTGCTGTACGATTTCACTGGTCGGCGGATTTTCTCGGGGATCTCCCGTTTCCCACGCCCCTTCATTCCAGCGCTGATCCATACTCACATCATGACACCTACTCAGAGCGCTTAAGACCTAAATGTTAAGAGCTGACCAATATATTTTCAATCAACCACTTACCTCACCGTATGCATCTGGCAACCTTGGATCAGTTTAGCCTGGACACATAACTGGTATGGTGCGTACACACTGAAATATGTCTGTAACACGTGTGACAAGATCTTCCTCACTATTAACCACAGGCGTCTATAAAGCCCAAGGACTTGAAATGACTCCATAAAAATAACTCCAGTGATGTCATGTCTGGATATCGGTTCGGCCAATGAAGGGGTCTCATATGTGCCAATTCAGTGGCCAATTTGGTTCGGGATTAAGTAAGCACTTCCGAAGCCCTGCCTTAGTTACTTTTTTTTTTTCAGTTAATTTATAGTTTCCTGCCACTTTTTCATACAAATTAAGCAACAGGAATAACACTTAAGAGTCGATTGCAAAGTCATGTGAGGAAAACCTTGAGGTAAAGATGAAACTAGGGAGAACTTGAGTAAAATCTGAGGATTTATGGTCATTAAATTGAGATATCTCAACTGAAGTGAACTGTTACCACAATATTCGCAAGAAATATAATTTATCTTCATGCATTTACTTGCGAATGTAGCTAAAATGTGTAGCCTATAATTTTCTATTTATAATGCACAAAACTTACATGACGGCGGTTTGATAAGTTATATTTAGAGTTTATCGTACTGTAAAATGCAAAATAAAAATGATAAAATAACGTTTATTTTGTTTATATAATGGTATCTTAACCATTTTGTTTTAAAACAAAAGTGACATTAAAAAGATGACGTTGTTTTCGTGTAAAGATGTTCAACGAGTGTAAATTATTGTTGCATGCCATGTACCTGGAGGCCAGTGGTCGGCGGCTGTTTCGTAACACCTTGAGGGCTGGCCGATGACTCAAAGCCCGGGTGGCTCATAGTGGGAAACCCGCCGAAACTACGTCATAGATACCTGTCCCAACTGCGTCTTAACCCTTCGAGGGCGGCCGACGTGACTACAAGCACATCCGAAACATGATGAAATATCTATTT
>PNEQ01132090.1:0-28094 GCA_003012365.1 Medauroidea extradentata
AAAACCAAGAGAACACAAAACGTGCAAAACATATTGACATTAAATTCCATTTTTTGAAGGACATTGTAATGAAAGATTTGATAACTGTTAGCTACATAGAGTCAAATAACAATATTGCTGACCTATTTACAAAACCCTTGAAAAAGAATAAGTTTATAGAATTGAGAGATGCACTGAGGTTAAAGTAGTCTCGACAGTAAAGGGTCTTGAGGTTACCTTTGTAGGTGTAACATTTATAAGAGTTTTTTGTGTGTGTTCCTAAATTCTTTTTTTAATACAAATCTTATGTGTGTGTTGAAGAAAAAAAAAGGGGAAGAAACATTTGTTTTTTTTTATGCCTTAGGTTAAGTTCAAATGTAAATATTTCAATCTCAAGTTGTGCGTGAGCAGTCTGATTAGCTATTGTTTCATATACATGTTTGAGAAAGAATCTTTATGAGTAACTAATTCTCTACAATATTCAAACTTGATATTGAGAGGGGGTGTTAAATATCAGTATTTGACATGTGTAAGTTGGCAGCACTGCTTGTACTAATTCAGTGTGTATGTTTTCTTTCCTTAATAAAACAGTTGAACCACTGTGCGCTAACATGTAAGGATGGTTATTTATCCCCGATTTATTTACAGTAACTTCACACTTAAAGAATAATTAAGCTATGTAGTAATAATGGCTTTTCAAATTTAAGTAACCTTGTTTTGCTGCGGGCCTAGGGTCTTTTGTGAGTTTATTAACATTTACCATTTCTTTAACTGATTAACTAATACTAATTGCTGCATCCAGGTGTAGTAACGAAAGATAAAACTCATGTAACTTAAGTAAATGTGCCCAGGAATTATTGAAATAAATTCAAGCTTGTCAGTTTACGTAATATCACAATGTAGTAACATATAGTCTGGAACTTATGGTATCAAACTGTTTAGAATGTAATTTCCCGAATGCTTTTCTAAATCTTTTTCTTTGTATTTCAACAGTGTAAACTTTTATTGAGACTTTAAATATTCACGGCCAAGTCTGCAGGAGATGGTAATTAGCTGTGAGACAGGTAGGCACCGGACTAGCTGAAGCCATTTTCATCAGCACTCTGGCTTTTCCCTGAAGACGTGTGATGTACAAACAGATCACCCCACCCTAGATTCCTGTTTAGTTCAGGCATACTAGTTGTTTTATGTACAAAATAATTTTATTTTGTAATTAATTAATCTCAGCGGCTGTAGTTAAATTGTAACATAACAGTAAGATCAAATTTGAGTTTTAGAAATATAATTTTAAGTTTATATTGCATCTGGAGGGCAACCTTATTCTTTCTAGAACATTCACCATAAGTCAGCCAATTGATTTGTCGAGGCACGGGATGTAGATCCCGTAGATGAGAAGGTGCCCGCGAAGACGGTGCAGTGTCTTCGAGTGGACAACACCTAAGGGTCGGTGAGTTTTTGGCTAGGCCATGTAGCCATATGAAGTCGACGATGGAAGCTAGTTTTCATTTTCTCGAGTGCTAAGTTAGGCACGACGTGAAGGGGAACGTTCCTGCATTTATTTGTTAATTTTAAGTTCCTTCTACTGAAAATAGCAGTGGTGTAAGACGGCCCGCTAATAGTTCATAGGGATGCGTTGGCCACCATTACCTTGTTAGTTCCATGTGTGAAGTAATCAATATAAATGAAGTATGACCTTTTTCTTGATTTTCTCTTTGAACCAATAAACCCACATCACAACAATTGTTGAGTACGTCATTTGAAGCCCAGTTGCGCACTTTTTCGAATCTACAACCACCACCACAATATAAGTGCATGTTTGACCACTAGCTACACCGTAACAGGTAGCACCAAAAAAACATAACAAAATAAAAACATTTACTAACTCCAGTTCATTGCAGTTTTATTGCATTAATAATATTGAATTGATACATACATTATTACAAAAAATTTTTCACCATAAATTATGTTTCTGAGTCAAAGCAAACAAAAATATACACACTGAATTTACTTTCGAATTAGTGGAATAAACTCCATATACATTAATTTCCTTACCAATCATAAAATAGTTAATAGTTAAAAAAAAATAATTTAATGAAATTTATTGGTTTTGGATGAAAAATTGGAGCAACTAGCTTACATACATCAAATATTCAAAACTGATTAATGACATAAAATACAATTTTTATGTTTACAAAGTACAAGGAGATACTATTGCTGCAAAGTAGAATAGTAAAATTTAGTCCTAACATGTACGTGATCCAATTTTCACACAGATCATGCTTTCAGCTGAACAGCTTGAAATGGAAATAGATAACAAGATTTGGTAAGTCATTGTCAGATTAGGTAGAGCCGAAATGTTACGCCTTCATGATCTAGTGAATCCTGTCAAGTTCCATTGGTCCATCGTCCTTTCTTTCTTGATTTTATAATGCCCTTTGTTACTTTCTTTTTTAACTGCCATCTGTACCCACTGCTGCTGTTGGGTTTCACATTTCATCCTTTGGCGTCACTATTTGCCAGATCTGGGCCAGATATGAATTGGTGTATATTTCTCTGTTCCTGATGCCATACCTGGCCCAGATATAGTTTCTTCATATGGTATACTTTCAACTCCAGGCAAATGCAACATTTCAGCTATCGTTAAGTTCTGCATGAGTGTCTTTGCATGCATTGCAAAACTTCTATACTGAAGCAATTAGTTCATTGCCCCAGTTATAATATGCATCTCTTTTATCATATTGGGATTTGTGCGTTGTCAGTTCGGTTAAGTGTAGTTCGTAGCAGTTATGCTTTGAGAAGTGTGCTTGGTCTCTTGTTCTTTGCTGTTACAGTGAATGACGTGGTATTGGGAATTAGGGGCAAGATAAGACAATTTGTAGATGAGTGTGTGTTGTACACAGAGTCAGGCAGCAAGAATAATATGTTGGCAGATATTGATAGAGTATGAACAGGAGTATTTATAGGTGGGATAGACTAGAACTTAAGAGTGTTACTGCAGGTTGACTTCAGGTGGAGAAACCAGTCGAAAGAGTGGTTACGAAGGGGAGAAGGGCATGGGAATGTTGGGAAGGGTGTTTAAGGATGTAAGCTGTGAGGCGAGGGAAAAGGCATATTTAACAACAGTTTGGCCTGTGTTGCATTATACAGCAGTAGAATTGGGGACATATGGAGGTTGAGGTGCAGGAGCTGGAGAAGGTGGAAAGAAGGACAGCATGTTGGGTGAATGGTAAGTTGAAACGGCAGCCTGGGCAGGAGGGTGAGGAGGAAGGGAATGAGCCATCAATGATGATAAAGGAAATGAGATGGAGACCATTTATGGGCAGGAGAATAGTGGTTAAAAGACTGGTTAAGTTGTACAGAGTGGTAAATGGTGACTGATGATAGGAAGTAAAGGTTGCTAGCTAACTAAATTAGGATACATAGGAAACCTGAGTGAGAAGATTTAGAGAGTGTGAAGGATTACTGAGAGAGGTAGGCAGTCTATGCTGGTTAGGTCGATGAGAGTGTGGAACATTTTGTGGTAGGATTTGTTGGCTGTGAGTGGGAGGGGGCTGGGAAGTTCAGAAAGGGTTTGGAAACTAGTTTAAAATGGTAACGCACTGTAATCTCTACCGGGTGGTAGGGTAACCCAATTGTGAGTGCTACATATGATTATAAATATTATTATTTTTATTATTATTGTAGTTATTATTATTATTAAAATAACTTTAGGGTTATAAAATGAGGTTGGGGTATGTGAGGTCGGCAGCGTGGACAGACAGTAATGTTGAAAGCGAGTGGGCCTACTCGGTGTTGGTGTTGGATAAGTAACTATCAACTAAACACGGGGTCAGGTGTGGAGTCGAAAAGTAATAATGTCGTATTATTGGTCTCTCATTTTCGGTGATCCAGTTTGTTTAAAATCCCATAACTTACCAGCATCTTGTAGTCAATACCATTAGTGTATTTTGGGCCCTGTTACTGTTACTGTGTAGGAAAGGCCATGGCAGCCTATTTCTAGATAGGATGTCTGGAAAGCTTTGAATTTCGGAATCCAACTAAATGGGAAGTACAGTTCATAAGGTTCGAGCGATTTGGAATGACGTCGGAGCATGCCAGTGAGTCAGAGGACAGCCAAGTAAACTTGATGTATATTGTGTGGGTTCAGAGGCATAAAATTTGTTGTCATTCGAGCAGGCAAGTACAATCTTAAACACTCAGTGAATTTTTCAATGAAAATAATATGTAATTAATGAACATGGGAAGAATTTTGTCATCAGCTGGAAGGGTAACTGACTCATGCATTTATGAATACAGTGTACAAATTAGCAGAGAGATGCGAGTTGCAAAACCTCAAATAGGAAATAATTACAAGTTCTTTAGTTGAGACACTTTCCACTATGTTAGCTCCTGAGCCAATAATACATCAATATTAAAAAATTGAACTCATTCCTTCATCCTCTTCTTTACTGGTTCACGTTCTCGGGAGATCTTACTGTCTCTTCTTGTTGGTGTAACTGTGATGTGTGATGTGCATGTGGTCACGGTCTTCCCTCAATTATATCATCTTGAATTGGAAGAGTTGCTTGTTTGCTTCTGTTTGCTCTTCCCTCATCTCCATAACTGTGCCACCATTTACAAAGCCTTTGAATACTGCCTTCTCTCTTATTGCTTCTCATGTGTTGCTCTGCTCTCTTTGCAGTTCCTCACAATTTTTTTCATCCCTTGTAGATCCTATGGTTCTTCCTATTGTTTCTCAGCGCATGAGTCATGTTGGTGTGAGGAGTGTGACTGTCTTCTCCACATGCTCTGTTGGATATTCTCATGTAGACCTCAGTGTGTCGGATGTTTGAAGTATGTATGATCTGGGTGCCTCATGTAGCTTCATTATTGTTGCTGATTGCCATTTCTCGTGCTCATTTATTTTTATAACTACCTTGTCCCCTTCCTTCACCTCAATCACTTGCATTAGTGCTGGCTTGTCATACCAGCATTTGTGGTCTAGTTGTTGTGCCTTCATTCGTTGGTATGCATTTATGACTATTCTAGATTCCAGTGTCTGGCTGGTCACTGGTAATTGGGTTCAGAGTTGTTTGTTTATTAAGAGCTGGCTTGGAGATACTTCTAGACTGACCAGTGGGATATTACGGTATTCTCGAAACAGGTCCCTAAAGTCCTTATTGAGTGCTGCTCTGTTCTTTAATATGACCATTGCATTGTGGCATCCCTTTTTTGTCGATATCAATACCCTTGTTGTAGGGTGAGCTGCACATTTGCACCTCTATTTCATATTCCCTAGGAAGGTGTCCCCAGCATAAATCAAAAAATTAATAATCTACATATACTGCAACCTCTTCTATGTCTAAAAACACACAGTGTTGTGCTGTTGAAATACCTCTGTATAGACATTAAGGCCAAATGGCAATGTTTTGTACCTGCAGCAATCAAACACAGTTAAGAATGTGCAATATGGGGGATTTTCTCAATCTAAGTTGATGTGCCAGAATAGATTCCTTGAGATCAAGTACATTTATTTAGCATGCTTTGCCTGGAAGTTTTTAATGGAACTGTACCTTTCAGACAAGGAACTCTACGATGACAAAATACAACAGAGATTGATGAGAGATCATCGAAAATTCACATAGAATATGCTGTTCATTAATATATGTTGTATATTGAAAAATCATTAACCATGTGTGTCACCTTACTAATGTCATCACATAAAGTATATCATGTCAGCCTTAATAGACCTGCATTCAAGCATACCGTGCAGCAAGAGATTTTGAATGGGAAAGTACATTTGGGCTGTCAATGGCATGCCTTGAACGTGTTACTGACTCACAAAAAAGGAGAAGCCAGTATTAGCTGTTGTCAACAAATATTTAACTGACATTCAGTTCTGGTTAGTAAACTTAGGTACATAAGTTATAGCTTAGCTAATGATAGTGCAGCTACCTCGTGATAGGTTTATATTCAATGGCTAATAACTCAAAGGGCTTCACAGACTTTAAATTAGTTTCTTTTTCATTCAAGGAAATCCCTATTTTCTTTAGATCAATGTTTTCTTGGCTGAAAACTTTACTATTGCTAACAATAAATGTTCAATTCAATATATTATCCTCCATACTTACACAACAGATGTGTCGGGGTTGTCAAACAATATTTACATAATTACAATTACAAGCAAACACAAGGAAACAAATACATGACCAAGTAATTAATGTGTTATTTAATAAGTATTCAATATTTTCACAAAACTTTAGCTTAAAAGTGGTTCTAGAAGCTTCTAGGAAAAACAGGTTGCGTGACCCTGCCGGCCTATGGGAATCTGTGATCCCGGCAGATTAAGCTAGGATGTCGTTACTGCAAGAACTCGAGAATGAAGTAAAGTGTGTCAGTATAGTCTACACCTGCACCGGTAATGTCATGATTATAACCTTCTTTTAAACTGTTTCTGACATGACCTATAGCTTTACAAATTACTTTATTCTGTGGTGCAGGAAGCCATTAGGGTATCAAGGAGGAAATTATTTCCAATTTCATAAATTTTCAGCCACTAGAAGTAGTTGTATAAACTGTTTTTCATATCTTAACAACATCTTCTTAGATCAAAATGAGTTTGTACAGATGTGGTAGGTAAATAAATGGAGAAAATTAAAATTTCACTTCAGTTTCACTTGCAATGCCCAAGAAGTCATTAAAGTTTTTCGTCAAGTGTCTTTCACGTATCGCCCAGTAAGTGGGTTTGCCATAACATACGTCTACCACAGTCATAGAGTTGAGTTAATGCTACAATATATCTAGCCTAATGGAGTTTTTTGTTCTTATTGACAAGTTCATTTGTCAGTCTGTGTCAGAGCACAGATTGCATACAATATAAGGTCCTTAGCGGTATGGAGTAAAATTTTTCAACTACCCATTAATGCATATCGTATTTGACTAAAAGACCTGTGTGAGAATGGTATAATTTCAAACCATTTGATATCTTATTATTTTATAAATATGATGTATATATATATTTTTTTTTCATTCTGTTATGCTTTGATTTCCTGTAGACGATTGTGTTAAATTATATATTATTTATTTTGTACCTTTAGCCACAACCACATTTTATACAGGAAGACAGTGTTACCTGGTATTGTTTGTGTATCCAGCTGTCACTGCCTCCAGCCTTAACCTAAGCCTAACCCTACAGTTTCCTTGTTTTTTTTTTTTACATATCTTCCTAGTGGTTCAATTTTGTAATTGTGTCCCTATTCCGAAGCACTCATGTGCCCTGTGTATCTTGCCCCACTAAATCAAAGTGAAGTGCTCCCGTAGGCAGTGCGATGTACTGCTCTTGTCGTGTGTCCCAGCTTCTCCAGCCGTGCCTCGGAGCGGCAAGACTCGACTTCCCTGCAGTTCTTGATGTTGTTGGTGTAGTTGATGCTGAGCTCTACACAGGCCATGATTTATATGCTGATTTTTGTACAACAGGTAGTTGCTCTGGCTTCACAACACACACTATCATTGTGATGCTCTGGCTACTAGTGCCCTATGGGTTGACACTTCTGCTGGTGTTCTGCCTTCCAGTGACTTTTGTGGTGCTATTCTTCGTCTTATCATTGTGCAATGGCGCCTGTAGATACAATTTCCTGTTTGTGTAGCATGGGACGTGTTTGACATCTTCGTTTCCACAACACCTGGTGTCCAAGTTTTTCCTGCTTCTCTTATACTCTGCACCATAACTGCTTGTCCTAGTTCTGTTGGTGGGAGTTGCTGTGTTTTCTTGTCATAATGATGCTTGTATGTTGCTCTCTTCTGCTGTAGTCTGGCTGGTACTGCAACTGGTATTCTCTGTTTGAGCTGTGCATCTGCCATCGGCAGGAGAGTTCTCAATCGTCTGGCCGTACATCGTTGAGCTGGGCTCGTTTCCATGCCTTGGGATGGTGTGTTGCGCCATTCTAGCACTGCCATCGCTGGATCGGTCTTTGCCAGCCTGCATTTTTTGAACAAAGTTTTGGCTCTTTTTACGGTTGCCTCTACTTTGCCGTTGCCTTGTGGGTGATGTGAAGGAGACGTGATGTGTCTGAACTGCCATGTATTTGCAAATATAGTGATTTCCTTGCTTGCAAGTGGTAGCTTATTGTCTGTGATTTCTGGGATACCATAGCTGCTGAAAAGTGTTTTAAGCTTTTCTGTTATTTTTGATTCTCGGTGGTCTGTAACCTCATCCAGTTCCCAGAAGTCTAAGTAGTAGCCTACAACAATAATTATTAGGAAACGTCACTCTAGCTTGAATAAATCAATTCCAACTTTTGGCCACTGTCAGGTCGGTGCTGTTGCCGTTGACTATGTTGGTAGATTAGACATGCCTATTGATGGGTAAATGTCAGAAATGTTGTGCACTGAAAATTTTCCTCGAAACTTTCTGTGGACACTATTCAAAAACAGGAAAACGTAGGAAACTTTACGAAACTTTGATGTCATTTTAGCCGCAAAAATTAAAAATAATTTAATCACCAGTTTTCAATTAGGTACTATACATGAGCTTGAAAAATCAAGATAAAGACCAAAATTGAACTGCTGATTTAGCAGAATTTAATCTTCCTGAAACATATATACCTTGTCCATGAATGAAAAATTTAGCTACCGGTACGTAAATTTAAAAATTATATCAGTTCATTATTTCAAATCGTAAACAGATGGGAAAATAAAGACAAACAAGTAGGCCTAACAAATATATATGATTACAAATAATAACTGAACGATGCATAATAAGAAAATTGTAAATTACAGTTACAACTAGATTTGAATCAGACATGCTATACGTGTTCTGATTTATATTAAGTCATTTTGGGTCTTCACCATCATTGTTCTTATTATTGCAACACATTATTCTTATATTTCTTCGTAAGAACAAGATTCGCTGTCTTCATTTAATAATGGGTGACTCTGCCCGGAATCAAACCAGCATCGCCTTGGTGGGAGGTGAGCATTTTAGTCACTCTGCCACTGTGACAGGATAAAGAAATATTTAAAACTGTAAATTCAAGTATAATTTTTGTAATTGCCAGAATTCTCGGACTAAGTTGGCACTGACTCAAAAACATATATTTCTCAACAACACAGTGAAATAAAACTTCTGTAGGGCATATATCAAGATTAGCTACTCATCATGTACCAGCCAAACTATTGATTTAAGACATGTAGTTTATTGATGAAAATGTTTCTAGTGACGTTCTAAGTAGTCCTACGTAAAGTTTTTTTCTTTTAGGTTACGTTTTTTTAGGATATGATAGTTTACGTTGTTAGGTTAGTTTATGTTATGTTACATTAGTTTAAGTTATATTATGTTAGTTGAAATTAGATTAGATTAGGTTAAGTGAGGTAACCTAACCTGACTTAACCTTACATTAGGTTAGGTAAGTTAGGTTACATAACTTAACCTAACCTAATCTAACTTAAAGCAACCTAAACTAACTTTAACTAACCTAATATAACTTAAACTACCTAATAACCTAACCTAAACTAACCTAAAAATCCTAAACTAACAAAAAAAATTTTAATGTAGAACTGCTTAGATTGTCACTAGAAACATTTTTCTCCAGGAAACTATATGTCTAAAATCAATAGTTTGGCCGGTACATGATGAGTAGCTAAACTTGATATTTACCTTCTCTAGAAAACCTGTTTTAGTTCTGTGAACTCTGAGACCACAGGTAACTCCAGCCATCACAGTGCGAGGCAGGGTTTTGCATCACCTATTATTCCTTCAATTTGGTTTTGAGTTTTTGCAAACTCAGTATCACGAAGGGTTGTGGAAACTGATAACCAGTACTGCCACTACACTAGACAAAAAGCATATACAGTGCTGTATTTAGGTGCTTCTATTTCGATGTTTCTCAAAGTTTCCACATTAAAAATTTCCACGTGGTCGGGAAGTTTCCGACTGGAAATTTCCAGCTGAAAACTTTCCACTACCCGTCACTAGAGAGTTTTCAATATGTTCTTTGAAATCCAGTCTCAGATTTAACCAGTAAATTGTTTCTCTTGCCCGTCTTAATGTTGCTTCGAAAACAACATTGCTCGCATGTAATTTCTTCAAAATGTCCAGTCATTTTTGTACCGCTACGATTACACGTGTTGCTCTGAATACTACACCCTTGCGATAGCTCAGTTCATCCATGCAGTGTACATACTGTCTTACGCTGGGCGGAATGTCCTTTTTTTTAGTTGACCAACCTTTCTGTATCATTGTTATGACATCTGTTATACTCTATCCATTCCAAGATTGCAGCTTGTGCCACTCCGCCTGTTCCCGCGCTTGAACGGCATTGGCTGTGCAACAAACCGCCGCACCACCTCTGCGTGTCTCGCGAGCTGTTGACTGGCGACAAGTGGAGAAACGGAATCGCGCCTCGTTATGGAGGAAATGGAATCACGATGGACGTGGCGTTGTCGCGTAAGTCGTAGTTAATAAATTCCATGCACATATAGTATTTCATGTGCACAGAGTGATATTATATTTCAGAGGATTAAAACCCGCAACTAAACGATAAAATTACCTATCCTGAACTGAAACACAGAAATTTAGCGTAGGACCTATTTCCTGTTGCAACGACACTGTTAACTAACCAGCTAACCAATGGCCGAGAGCTCACCTGTGACAGTGTTTATTTATGTGCAATCTTGGAATGGATACAGTATAGTGTAGCATTGTGTTTGCTGTTATGTTTGTCACTGGCTCAACAATTTCTATGCTGAGAATGTGTTGCTGCATTTGTTTTCTGAAGTCTGGATTTGTGCTGGTCAGTGGCATTCTGCTTAGATGGTCAGCTAGCACTTGATCTTTACCTTGCTTGTATGTTATTTTCCAGTGTATATCGTTGTAGTGCCAATCATATACTTATGAAAATTGTTTCCAGTAGCGTGTGGTCCGTATGTACAACCACTGTGTCTGTTCTGCCTCCGATGTAGCTGTGGAATCTGTGACATTCAAAGGAAATAGCCAATGCCTCTTTCACTATTTGCGCATAGGTCCTTTCAGTCTTTGTGAGGTTCTGTGATTCATACGCTACCAGTTTCCCATGCTGCAACAAAACTGCTCTTAAGTCCACATGCACTCACATCACATTGTATGACTACTGGTCGACATCATATTATTGCAGAACTGGTGCTGTTGTTGCCAGTTTCTTTATTTGCTGACAGTGCTTGTTCTTGACTGCGACCCCAGTGCAATGGAACATCATTGTGTGTTAGCTGTCTGATGGGGTCACAGATTGTTGCCAGGTGTGGTAGGAATTTTGTCAGATAGGTCACAAATCCCAACAGTGTGTACACTTCTCGCTGGTTCTGGGGTGCTAGCATTTCTTGAATAGCTTGCACCTTTCCCAGGTCTGGTCACAGTCCCTCACCTGAGATATGGGGTCTGATGTATTTTCGCTCCGTCTGCCACAATTGGAGCTTGCTGGGGTTAAATTTGGTATTTTTGTATCTTGCTTGCTCAAACAGTCCCAGCAGATTCTCAGTGTGATCAATTCTTGCTTCCGTTTTGGTGTGTCCTTTCCCATGTACCAGAATGTCGTCCACTGCTATTTTGATACCTGGGAGGTCTCCTGTTGCCTCTTTTAATTAGCATTGGAATATTTCTGGGGTGCTATTTTAAATGCAGAATGGTAATTGTTGCCAGCGAAATCTGCCATATGGTGTGTTGAATGTTGTGAGTTTGCTGCTTTCTTCTGTTAATTTTATTTACCAGTAGCCATCTTTGGTATCTAGGAGACTAAAAATGTGTTCCTGGGTGAATTCAGGTAAGATTTGATCAAGCACAGGTACTGGGTAATGTGCTCTTTTAATAGCTTGATTAAAATTTTGGAGGTCTAAGCAAATCCTGATTTTGGCTTGTCCCAATGGATTGTTAGTTTGTACAGCCACCATGCTGCTAGCCCAGTCTGTTGGCTCAGTCACCTTGTTGTTCCAGCTGTTGTATGAAAGTTTCCACAACTCACTTCAGTGGTATTAGAACATGACGAGGAGGATCTTGTAGTGGCTTCACATCTACTCTCACTTCTAGCTGTATTTCACCTGGTATTTGCCCTAAACCTTGAAATGTATTGTTAAATTCTGGCAGTATGTCTTTTTTGGTCGGTTTGCCTGCGAGTAGTGGAAATGTTCCTGTACTCACCGTGTTCATGTGTTCCTCTAGTGAACATAGCTTTGCGCTCACTTGTATCAACCCTAATCTGATACTGTCCTTGGCTCCTATTATCAGCATTCTGTCTATCACTACAATCTAGAACGTGAGATTGTGTCTCTGACTTCCAAATGTGCACTGCAGTGTTCTTTGTCCTCGTGGTATGATTTGTTTGTTTGCGTAGCACTTGAGCACTATGTTAGACTTGATTAGTGTTTGGTTCACTTTTCTTGTAATTTTGCGTAGGTCTTGTGCTTACGACATTGCATGCGGCACTACTATCTATTTGGCACACTGCCGCCCTGAGAAATTGTAATATTGTGCACAGTTTTTTTTGTTTACTGTCTTTGTGTTGAGTTGGTTTACATCTTCTCTTCAATTGACCTCACTTATTCTCATCCTCATAAAGTTGCTGTGTGACATTCTATTCTGGTATGAGACGTACCGGTAGGGGTGTGCGATATGTCGACATGTCGAAGTCGACATCGACATGTAAAACATGTCGATGTTTCGACATTTATCTGATAATATTTTCGATATGTCAATGTCGATACGTGTCGGGGTGGACATGTGTCGAGGGTGGACATGTGTCGAGGGTCGACACATGTGTCGAGGTTCGACATGTGCCGATGGTCGACATGTATCGAGGTCGACACACGTGTCGAGGCCGACGTATGTGTCGAAAAAGACATATGTCGTGGGTTATTGGCCTTTTTGTGCATATGCGTGTGACCGGATAGGGCTCGCTACATCTTCATATTACTTTATTTACCTCTGTTTGCTTTCAGCACACGCGTGGGCTGGGGCCTGGGAACTGACGCCAAGAAGGTATCCCACACATTTTTCCTAATGGAAGTAAGGCGGGTACAGTCTAGTCCACGTGTTCGCAGTCTCTTACACTTCAGTTTCATCTTTGTCCTCGCATCGCGTTGCCTGTAAGGAGCTACATTCGGTTTAATTCAGCGCTGTACTAACTTATAGCATAATTTTTATTGAAAGTTACAACTATTTTCCGTGACGTTCATATAGTCATGATGGATGAAAGTCATGAGACGAACGTTTGTGTTGATGTAAATGATTATGAGACCATACACGAGTCTACCCCTACCGGCGGGAGTTCGTATTAGAACTTTATCATAATATTTCAAAGATCAAAAGGCCAAGTGTGTACGGACACCTCAACCACATTAAGGGCACCGACCACTCACGTATTAGAAGCTGAAAAACTACGGAGCTGTAAAGTTGACCTTGAAGCGTGCATGAAATGCCGCGACGCCATTACGAGCAACTAAGTTCAGTGCAGGTCGCAATCTGAGTTTCACATACATGCCGTTAATACATTTTGAAGCACGGCAGTCTGAAAACCACGTTTTCACCCATGTTGGAGGGCTTAGAAACAGTGGTTGTAATGAGCATGGTGTCTTAATAATGAGGTTCCCACCTTGTCTGAAGTTTGTTTTCTTTTCGTATGTTAGTACAATGTGCACATGTGGAATACTTCGTAGAAAAATCCTGTTTATGGACACACTGCAATGCATTTGAAGCGTGAAATAGGCGGCCTTCTTAAGGGCCCGGTATACCGCAATTTTCATCATCGTTATTTTATTTTGTATTTGTACCAGATATTTTTTTCTTGTTTTATACACAAAATGTGACTAAATTTGGCTCTTACAAAATTTTTTTATCTCTCATAGTTTTCGCGTAATGGCTTGTTAAAGTCATATTTTGCATGTTTCCGTTTTAACGACTACACTAAAACCAACTCATATACCAAACTCAAAAAAATCACAGTGGTAAAGACATTGCAGGCTACAATGACATGCTCATAAAATTAAAGAATAAAAATTATTTGTATTTTAAAAGAAACGATTTAACTTTTTAAATTGTTATTTTCAGTTTCAGCAATTTTTTAAAATTCAAATAATTTTTATTCTTTAATTTTGTGAGCATGCCATTGTAGCCTGCAATGTCTTTAGCCACTGTGAATTTTTTGAGTTTGGTATATCAGTTGGTTTTAGTGTAGTCGATAAAACTGAAACATGCAAAATATGACTTTAACAAGCCATTACGCGAAAACTATCAGAAATAAAAAAAATCATAAAAGCCAAATTTAGTAACCGCGCCCTTAAGAGGAATACCGCCAGCATAAAATCGCATCTCAAATCGAAACATCCGCTTTGTATATTTCAAATTTCATGTGATCGTAGAAAGGAGGACATACAATGACGTACTATATTATGCTTACTTGTAGAATATAATTCAGCAGATATACGCGTAGAGTGGAATAAAACTTGGTAATTGGTGTACAGTATGTCAAAATATTTCCAATTAGTCTAAAATATGCTATTACATAAGTTGTTCATGTATTCTATCGATGAAATTCTACCGCTGAAGTTACGAGCTTAAATGTGTATCTTGTGGTTATAATGCTGAGCTGATAGTCTGAAGGTCATGGGTTGGAATCCACTAAGACTAGAAAAATTTTCAGTCGTTTAAAATGAATGTTGAAAATTTACACATTGTCGAAATATAAAAATTAATTAACTAAACTAATTTATGCGCTGGAAACAAATTCCTAAAATGATATTTAGAAAATTAAACTATTTTTCTGTAACATTCTTGCCACAACCGCGAAAGCAAAATAATTATAATTTTCTTTTACCCTTACAGTACGGGTTATTTTACACAACAGCGTGTAAAAATACATGTACTGTGGTTTTGTTATTTTACTTTTATTTACTGTACGTTTACCATGATACACTGTAAAAAACACATAGGTATGACTAGTCTAAAATTACCTGTACTTGAATGAAGGCTGTGATGCAGCACAAAAATTTATTTTACAATGTATGGTTTAATGCTATTGTTAATGTATTAAGTGCTTTGGGATGGCATAGTTACAAAAAAATTATTATCACCAGCTGCCAATATGAAAACAAGAATGTAAACATAGGATCGTTAGCATTTAATGCAAACGAAATTATTCAAACATTAAAGCCAAATTATTAATCCACTCCCCCCTTTACAGTTGCCAGATTATGTGTTATTCTCTCGTGGCTACTACCACAACACAATAGGTGCAACACGACGATTAAAGCTGAACATCCTGTCACATGTAATACTATTCTAACGTCAACAAAGCAAATGGTCGCACCTCGCAGTGTCGCTCATCAATAAGCAGTTTATAGGCTTGGTAAACTGAATATGAATATAATGCTTTCCTGAGCAACATTTTTAACACATACATTCCAGCTTCGATGATTCGTTCGCTACCCGAAATACTAATATCAATTTACAAAGCATCATGACATGGCTGTAGATATAATAAAATGTATGGCAATATTTACTTGTTCGACACGCAGGGAAATAATCAAAATTGCGTCGAAATTGCCACGATGTCGAAATTGCCACGATGTCGAAATCAACATGATGTCGAAATTAACATGGTGTCGAAATCGACATGGTGTCACAATCGACATGGCGTTGAAATTGACATGGTGTCGAAATCGACGTGGTGTCGAAATTGATGTGGTGTCGAAATTGACGTGGTGTCGAAATCGACGTGTCGAAATTGACCTGGTGTCGATATAGACATATCGAACTTAAATTTTGGATGTCGCACAGCCCTATGTACAGGATGCCTAATTGTGACACTGGTTCCTTTTCTTTTTGTCATGTTCAACAGACTTTTGCCAAATCCCCCATTATTATTCAGTAGCTGGGCAAAACTGCTTCCCTAGTTGGTGTACTCTTCCACAATAGAAGCAACACATGGCCCAGTTTCCTTTTACTGGTGGTTTTTTCCTCTTGATTTCCTCTTGTTCTCTGTGACTTTGAGCCTTGGGAAGAAATAGGCTTATGGCGTGTGTCCCGCACTCTATGGACGTCCACTTTAGAATGTTTGTGTTGTTCTTGGCACTCAGTCAGATGTTGCACTTGCTCTTTAGTTACTTTATGTACCCAAGCAACATTGATGGCCGAGTCTTGTCCAACAACAACTTTTTTCTTAGGCTGTAGCACCATACTTCTAACACTAGTCTATCTCTTATCAGTTCATTTGACAGTTCACCAAATTCACATGTCGCTTGTGTTTTGAGTCTCTCTTCATTCTCTGCTACTGATTGTGATTGTGATTGTGTTTGTACAGTGGATCCAAATAAAAATCTCTCATAAATGACATTTGTTTCCGGTTTCAACACTTTGTCCGGTTCTTTAATTGCCTTCTCTACTGAGTTTCTTTGGTAAGCGGTGAGATTAAAACTGTTGTATGTTTTTATTCCTTCCACATTGTTGTATACAGTGCAATGTGTTGTTTATGTTGTACATAGGACAGTGAGAAATGAGCACTGCATAGGTTGGCAACGGGGCAAGTGCAAAAGGGAGTATTGAACATGGCGCGGGACACGAAGGTTGAAACATGTTGGCAGCGTCGGGATTTCTTTCGAGTTAAAGAATAGTACATACGAGTCGGTTAGGAGAAAATTTGCCATTACAGACGAACGGGCGGTACGCGCGCGAACGGAAACAATAGCAGACAGGCTTAATTTTTTTACAAGTAATCACAGTCGGCGCGGGCACAATGGAGACAAGCGATCGCCTCATACCAGTGCCGTTACCGGTGGACGTAAATTCTAGTGATATTCAAGAAAATTGGAATTTGTTCAAGTTTCATTTTGAAAAGTGTTGTGTTGTAACACTACTAAGCTACAAAGAAGAATCTGTGAAAGTGGCGAGCTTATTGTTTATCATTGGGCGAGACTGTGTCAAAATATACCAATCCTTGGACATCGGGGAGTCGGAAAAAAAGAAAACAAGCACAATTTTAGAAGTTTTTAACAAAAACTTTACTCCAGCAAAAAACGTGATATACGAGAGATGGGTATTTGGAACAGCACACCAAGAAATGGGAGAAAGTGTAGAACAGTTTATATGTAGGGCACTGGCACAGAGTACATCATGTGATTATAGCGCAATGGCGTCAGAAATGCTTCGAGACAGAATTGTGGTAGAGCGTTTGAAGCTACTTATTACCAGCTACAACAAATGAAGTCAACAAGCACTGCAGAAGAAACCATCAACTGGACAGCCAGCAAATGGGGTCTTTCGAAGGAGAAGGAGGAGCAAAAGGCCACAAAGATTTACAGTCAAAATGCTTGCACAGTGTTTCTACTGTGGAGGGAGCCACCAACATAAAAGGGAACAATGTCCAGCATACGGCAAAAGGTGTCGAGCTTGCAACAGATTGAACCACTTCGCCTCCGTGTGCAAGCAACAGGACAAGCAGGAAGGGAAAATATGTCATATTGATGAAATACCAGTGTATACGCCAGCAAGAGAAAGTCAGAAGAGTCCAAGACTATACCAGGATGAACAGCTGTTCCAGTTATACACATCTACCAAGAAAAGATGGATCACAGACCTTGAGATGGGAGAGCGGAGATGCACAATAAAAGTACAGTTGAACACTGGGGCCACACGTGATGTAATGAGTTTTAACGATTATAAAGCAGTCGTACGCCTAGAACCTCCTCAGCTAGAAAAAAGCAATATTCAGTTGGAGTGCTACAATGGCCAGTGTGTGCAACCAAGAGGCCAAGCACGACTTTGGTGTAGGGTACCAAAGACAAACGAGGAAAAAATGTTGACTTTTCAAATTGTGGACACCAAACAGAAGCAGTTATTATCAGCTGAAAGTTGCGAAGCACTAGGTCTTGTGAAGGCATGTGTACAACTCTGCCATATTCAGAGTAAAGATTCATACACCAAGGAAATTGTAAATCAGTACCCGGAGGTTTTTGAAGGCATTGGGTGCTTACCAGGAAAACATCACTTGGAAACAGAAGCAAATGCAAATGCAGTGCAACAACCCCCTCGCAGGTTCCCAATAGCTCTCAAGCACAGACTAGAGGAAAATTTGTCAGAAATGATGAAAGAGAAAATAGTGGAAAAGATAGCAGAACCAACCGAGTGGATTAGCAGCCTAGTGCTCCTGACGAGAGGCGATAAATTAAGAGTATGCCTGGACTCTCATGCGGTAAACAAAGTACTGAAAAGAGCACATTTCGTAATACCAACCATTGAAGAAATGCTACCAGAGTTGACAGAAGCAAAAATCTTCTCCATCCTAGATGTAAAGAGTGGATTTTGGCACCTACAACTGGATGAAGCCAGCAGCCGAATGACAACATTTTGGGGACCAGAAGGAGAACGGTACAAGTGGCTCAGATATCCCTTTGGTCTATCAACCACACCAGAAGACTTTCAACGGGCTGTGATGGAGGTACTTCGAGAGCTACAAGGGGTTGCAGTACTAGCAGATGACATATTGGTCTATGGCAGAGGCCATACCGAAGAAGAGGCAAAAGTGGACCACGACCACAATCTCAAATGCTTACTAGAGACAGCGCGCACAAAGAATCTGAGATTTAATCCAGAAAAGGTCAAGCTCAATCAGAAACAAGTAACCTACATGGGACACGTTTTAAGTGCCGAGGGTCTCAAAGAAGACCCACAAAAAATACAGGCAATACAAAGCATGAAACCACCAACCACAGTAAAAGACCTACAACGCTTTCTAGGAATGGTCAATTATCTCGCAATATTTCTACCTGCGCTAGCAACGTTGGCAGAACCGTTGCATCAGCTGACATGCAGCGACACTGTTTGGGTGTGGGATAGCCCACAACAACAAGTATTTCAAGAAATACAGACCGCAGTAAGTAGTACACCTGTACTAAGGTACTATGATCCCAGGGAACCAGTAGAACTGCAAGTCGATGCCAGCCAAAGCGGAGTAGGTGCAGCACTATTGCAGTGGGGACAACCGGTCTGTTACGCATCACGATGCCTAACACAAACGGAACGCAACTGGGCTCAAATAGAGAAGGAGGCACTTGCCATTTACTTTGGCAGCAGTAGATTTCACCAATACCTGTGTGGTCGCACAAACATAGTTGTGCACACAGACCACCAGCCTCTGGAGACGATCTTCAAGAAGTCTTTGCTATCCACTCCGAAACGTGTGCAGTATATTCGCTTGAAACTTCAACAGTATGACATAACAGTGAAATACAAAAAAGGCAGTGAGCTGTACTTGGCCGACACATTAAGCAGAGCACCAGTACCAGAGGGGCCTTCACTAGAAGATGGGGAAAATGAATTTGTTATGATGCTACAAGACATACAAGTTAGCCAACACCTGAATGCAACGGAAAACACAGTTAGTCGTCTTCAGCAGCACACGACAGAGGACAAAACCCTTCAAGAACTAGCTAGTGTCAATAAGGAAGGCTGGCCAAATAGTAAAGCAGAGGTACTTGCCAGTGCACGGGACTACTGGCACTGCAGAGACGAGTTAAGTATACATGATGGCATGATCTTCAGAGGGGAGCGTGTAGTGATACCACAAGTAATGAGGACTGAAATGCTGGGAAAAGCACATTCTAGTCATCAGGGCATAGAGAGCAGTTTACGAAAGGCAAGAGATACACTGTATTGGCCACATATGAAAGAGGACGTGCATAGAAAAGTCGGGAGTTGCACAACATGTCAGCAATTCGCAGTGGGGCAGCCACATATGGAGATGCAAAAACACAGAATACCAGAACTTCCATGGCAGCGTGTAGCTGCAGATGTATTCCAAGTATATGACAAATTGTATCTGATAATAACGGATTATTACTTGGACTACTGGGAAATTGACAACTTACCCAGTATCAATTCAACATCAGCCATAAAGGTTATGAAGAATCAGTTTGCTAGACATGGAATCCCAACCACACTGATAACAGACAATGCTACATGCTTCACAAGCCTGGAGTTCTAAGCATTTGCAAGGACATGGGATTTTCAGCATTCCATCTCCTCACCATACCATGCTAGGGGAAATGGGAAAGCAGAAGCAGCAGTGAAAATAGCTAAGAACATAATGAAGAAATGCATGGAAACCAAGGCAGACCCATGGTTGGCGTTGCTGGAATGGCGCAACACCCTTACGGCAGGATTGGGGACATTTCCAGTGCAGCGGCTGATGTCCAGAAGAACAAGGACACAACTACCCTCAAGCAAAGAACTCCTCAAACCACACTCTCCAAAGGACGTAACAGACTTGCTGGGCAACAAGAAGCAAAAGTACAAGAGGTTCTACGACAGGAAAGCATACGACTTACCAGAGCTAGCAATAGGACAAGAAGTATATATTAAACCAGCGCCCCAAACCGATAATAGACTGTGGACACCAGGAACTGTCAGCAGCTCTCGTCTCGCTCATATGTTGCCACCAACCATTAAGGAGTTAAAATTAGACAAAACCGAGAAGATTTACGAAAGGCAACACACGAGGCACAGGCAGAGAGAGATGACCAAGAACAGCAGCTGGCAGACACAAGTCAAAGAGTTCAGAGGAAACAACAGACCGAGGACGAGGAACAGCCAGCCTTTCGTGGGTTTGAGGACCAGCAAGACTTTCATGGGCTCCAGGCTCAGGAACAGCCCTGGAGCATGGAACTAGCAGAGACACATCCAAGAGCAGCAAGGAGCACAAGGTGGGGCCGGGTGATCAAGACACAAGCACGCTACCAAGACTAGTATATCATTGAATAAAACAAGAAAACAGATAAGAGAGAAGATGTATACAGTGCAGTGTGTTGTTTATGTTGTATATAGGACAGTGAGAAATGAGCAATGCATAGGTTGGCAATGGGGCAAGTGCAAAAGGGAGTATTGAACATGGCGCGGGACACGAAGATTGAAACACACATCTAGTATGGTGCAGAATGCGGCCACGTGAATATGGACACGGTACAGTACAGCTGTGTGCCATTTTGGTGCACACTGCCAAGTTTTATTTGTTGTTTGCCATCACATTTTGTGTGTTATTTACAATCATGATCTCCCAGAGCAGATGTTATTTATTGTTTGTTATCTGGTGTAATGTATACAGATTATGTTTCAATACTTTAATTTCCTGTCACTGACTTGTTTCCTCGCATAAACTGACAATTTACAGCCCGCATGGTGTGCACCGCTGCCACCACATTCATGTTTCCAGCTATGACAACCTCCAACCTTAACCTAAGCCTAACCCTACATCCTAACAGGTACAAGATGTTACAATCATAGGCGAAGACAATTGGCATCAAGTCAATTTATTTAGTAGGTACCAGAAAAGAACTACAGAAAATTTTTTTGTAAAATTTTCAGGTCGTAACACCCACAAAGCACCGTTGTATCAAAATATGAGATAGGCATTTATATTAGATAAATTCAGACTGTAACAGGCCTACATGTGCTTAAGTCTCTGTTCTCGTGTAACAGAAACAATTAATTTAAATATTTGAAATGTTTTTAAAGGTTTTAACCTCAGTGATATATTTTTGGTTAAGAGAGCACTGTTGTCCTACCTAAGTTAACACTAAATAGGTTTATTAAAATGTACAGGAAACTGAAAGTCAGTAAAGATTTAAAATAGGAAATTTAATTTTGCTAACTTGCTGTGTAAACATTTTGCTAATGGCTGTTCAATGTAAAGTGAGGATTTTTGAAAGACTGGTAACTTTTCCTTTAAGTAAATTTATTTATGTATTTTGCCACTTGTTAATACGAACTCAGCAATGTATGAAATAAACAGCACACTGTTTATGACAAACTCGTAAATCAGTGTCTGAGGCCTCAGCAGTAAATTATATTGTTTAATTTTTTTCTTGACTAAAGATTTTTCAAAAGTTCTCCCCTTATCATTGTAAAGTTAAATTAATTTCTGGTGTGTTGTGTACTGTTGGCTAATTGGTAAGGTTGGCAGAAAGTGGTGAACAGTTATGGGTATTGCAGCGGACAAACTGAGAAAATAACAGTGACAAAGTGGTTAGCCAAGGAAAGTTAGGTATTTGGGGGGAAAATGGCCTTGTTTGGTCGAATGGACGAGTTTGCTGGTCGCGTTGACAATGTAGTTTCATATTCAATGAGGTTGCAGCTTTATGTTGATGCAAACTCGGTACCAGTGAAGAAAAAAGTGGCTGTATTGTGGTCGGTCATCAGAGAAAATCATTTGGGGTCATGCAGGTCTTATGGCTCCAGGTGAACTAGGCAACAAATCATTCACAAAACTAGCAGCAGTTCTTAAATATCTTTACTGCCCTAAGGCACTGGTCATTGATAAAACTACTAAAGTTTTGTGGGCGGGTAAAAAAAAACTGAATTGATCATTCAATTCCTAGTAGCCATTAAAAAAATTGTAATGCAACATGTAACTTTGGCACATTTCTATCGGAAGCAATGTTGGATTGTTTTGTTGGTGGAATATGAAGCCTATATATTCAACAAAAACCTATCGAGCAGGAACATACATTGGGACAGGAGTACGCTTCGGCAACTACTTTAGAGCAAGCAGAGAAACAGCAATAGTTATTTCGGGGCCTTCATCAAATGTCAAAAGAAGTGATGTAAAGTACACACAGTAAAAGAGCAGACAGTGGGTGGTAGTACGTTGTGGAGTCCAGGCACCATGAGAGACTGTTTTCGGTGCCACAATAAGGATCATTTGGCAGCAACATGCCCGTGCGCTCAGTATAAATGCAACAAATAGTTCGGAAGTGGTACATTTAGTCAAGAAATGTTGTTCTCGAAAGCCGGTTAATATATTTGGGGTAGCAGAGCAGCAAGTCTGAGGAGATACTGGGGGCCAGAATGGAACTTATGACTTTTTTACTGTATAACAGCAGAAAGGGTGGACTACAGAAGGATACCAGGTGTCGTTCATGGTGATGCAGGTAGATAGAGGGTCAGCAGTGTTGCTGGTATCTAATGAAACATTTCAAACAAACTGGCCACATTTTCAATTATACAGCTGACATATTTGTAGTATGTGTTATTGGTAAAGAGGGGTGTAATGATGGAGGTTTGCTATGATGAGCAGAAAAAGCACTTGCTGATTTTGGTGGTGGACTCGGGACGACAAGGCATACCTTCTTTATTGGGAAAAGATTGGCTCAAGCATTTACATCTGGACTGGAATAGTATCAGTGTTGTGGTTCAGGATTTAGAATATCACAAGGATGTACAGAAAATGGGACCATGCGAATGTTTTCTGAAGACATTGCTGACTATGTGTGCAGATATATTTAATGGAACATTGAGAGAAATTAAATACATTGAATCTAACTTCACATTTAAAGAAGGGGCAATATCAGTAATCCAGAAGTCATGGACAGCGCCACATGCACTGAAGAAGAAAGTGGAGAAAGAATTGACTTAGAAGAGCAAAATATTGTAGAAAAATGGCATACAGTTATTGGGATCTGTCAAATGAGTGACGCCTCTGCACAAATTCATCTGCCAATAATCATGAAGCAGAGCTGCAGATGTGCAGGTAAGGCATTGAAACAAGTTGGTGCAAAATCGTTTTTACCTAAATCAGTGGCTCTAGTCATTGCGTGTTCATTAAACTTTACCTTGAGAACTGTGAATCAATGATGAACCTGCATTAGAACTCTCATGCTCCCATGTTACATTGTTACATAAACAACTGACCACTCACTGGAGCAGCAGCCAATGTACAAGTACTGTTTACAAGGACTTTCGAGTCCAGCTGGCAGGTCATTGAACCCGCGACATTTCTGTGGTTTGGTACATTTGGTAAAATATTGCATTAATGTATTTCTGATATATTTCTCCAAATAGGAAAAATTCCTATTTTTTTATTATATTTTTATAAAAAAGTGTGTTTAATTTAATGAACAACAGTACCATACTTTCTTTCATTGTGTCTGTGTAGCTCCAGAAAAAAACATAAATAAAATGAGCAGTCTGTTTCGCGCTGCAAAAACGTGATCCGCCATGTTGATGTCCCCATGACGTCACGATACTGTACATTTAAATGTACATAACACATAAACTACAGCAACATACGTTCAAGCCGTGAAAATGTGTTGAATAGAGTAGTTCATACGGTAAAATTGAGTATGGCTTGAACTCCGAAGAGCATAAATGTCTATAGTAGTGTGTTTGCGCAGCAATAAAATGCAATTTACTTGAAATAAAATCGTAACTTTAGCGCTGTCTGATAAATCAAGGCATACTGCGTAGTTTAAGCTTCAAGAAGAGACCTAATAGCCTACTATTAACAACAAAAATACAGTATGCGTACGTAATGCTGTATTTTATACAACATGACATGGTTAGCATAAAATAAATAAGTTATTTTAAGTTAAAAATTGCAGTCAATAGCTTACAGTTTGCGACCTAATCTCTACAGCTGTAGTGTTTTGGCTGTTCCACTGACTGTGGCAACGTCATTAGCCAATAGGCGAGTTCAAACACCCTTGATTGTCTGATAATTCGAGGGGTGGGAAGGGTCTTGCGAAAATTGCTCCGAAATGGCAGCACTGATGTCTCAATGCCGTTCTCCAGAAACATAAAAATTACTGAGAAAAAATGTACTTGTTATAAAATAAGTGATCTAACATATTATTTTATCAACTCGTGCAACCAGAATGTTCTATCATAGTCAGTGTCAGGTTTGGTTAAAACGCATTCCACGTATTAAATCGATAGTTTCACTTTTTGTGCGCATATGAATTTCGTTCGTCTGACCTCTCAAACCTAAACTTATGATTTTACGTCGGATCTGAAACACTAAACTGAATTTGTAGTAAGTTATTATTTCTCTGGAATTTCAATTAAATATACATAAACTCAAACCTATAACTAAAACGTCGCAATGTGTGAGAGCTAAGCCTACTAATACATTGCTGTCTTCCCTCCTTTAAAATCAACTCAAGTGAAATAAATCTTCGTTGTTGGCTACCAAATATACAACCACACATGCCCAAACAACGGGTGAATTCCCCAAATTAACTTTTGCGTAACCTGTTCGCTAAATTTGATTAGCTTTTTAAGTTGTTGAAAAATTCCAATACATGGAAAATTCCTATTTTTTTATAATATTTTTATTTAAAGATGCATTTAATTTAATGAACAACTGTTCCATACTTTCTTTCATTGCGTCTGTGTAACTCCATAAAAACTTAAATAAAATGAGCAGTCTGTTTCGTGCAGCAAGTACGTGATCTGCCGTATTGATGTCCCCATGACGTCACGATACTGTATATTTAAATATACGTAACTCACAAACGACAGCAACGTACGTTCAAGCTGTAAAAATGTGTTGAATAAAGTAGTTATACGGTAAAATCAAGTAGGGTTTGAACTTCGAAGAGTATAAATGTCTATAGTAGTTTGTTTGCGCAGCAATAAAATGCAATTTACTGGAAATAAATTCTTAACTTTAGCACCGTCTGATAAATGAAGGCGTACTGCGTAGTTTGAGCTTCAAGAAGAGACTTAATAGTCTGCTATTAATGACAAAAATACAGTATGCGTATGTAATGCTGTATTTTGTACAACATGACACGGTTAGCATAAAATAAATTAATTATTTTAAGTTACGAATTGCCGTCAATAGCGTGCAGTTTGCGACCTAATCTCTACAGCTGTAGTGTTTTGGCTGTTCCACTGGCTGCGGCAACGTTAATAGCCAATAGGCAAGTTCAAACACCCGTGATTGGCCGATATTTCGAGGGGTGGGCAGGGTCTTGTGAAACTTGCCCCGAGAGGCAGCACTGCTGTCTCAATGCCGTTCTCCAGAAACGTAAAAATTACTGAGAGAAATAATGTACTTGTTATACAATAATTGCTCTGCCATATTATTTTATCGAATCGTGCAACCAGAATGTTCTATCATAGTCATTGCCAGGTTTGGTTAAACTCATTCCAAATATTAGCTCGATAGTATCACTTATTCGGCGCATGTGAACTTCGTTCATCTGGCCTTTCAAACCTAAACTTAGGATTATACATTGGATATGAAACATTAAACTGAATTCATAGTAAATTATTATCTCTCTGGAATTTAAATTAAATGTACATAAACTCAAACTTATAACTAAACCGTCGCAATGTGTGAGAGCTAAGCCTACTAATACATTGCTGTCTTCAAGCCTTAAAATCAACTCAAGTGAAATAAGTCTTCATTGTTGGCTAGCAAATATACAACCACGCATGCCCAAACAATGGGTAAATTCTCCAAATTAACTTTTACGTAACTGGGTTCGCTAAGTTTGATTTTTTTTAAGATGTTGAAAAATTCTAGTACAAGCAATAGTGCCTGACGTGCTGTGGCTAACCAAAACAAGTAAGACTATGTCATAAATGTGTTAGCCAATAAGAACATATTTTCAATGTTTGTGGCGCCATTAGAAAATATGGTATTTTTAAAGCTGAATAATTCGAAAATTACAATGTTCACGAAGCTATTGCTTTGCCTGGCTGCATTTAGTGCTGAAATAATTCGGAAGAATGAGGTAAATATTAAAGACTTTTTCTAGGAATTTTCCCTATTTGTGTTGTATGGGGTTGAGATATTATTGTATGTGCAGGATACCTGAGGACCGGGTTATTGTACACCAAATTCAGATTTATTACCGGGTGCACATAGTTATCTGTGTGTCCCGAAGAATGACATGGAATGAAACCTTACAGTGAAGAAGAGCCAGAATGAGAAGGTCAGGGAAACTGGAGATCATCGAGAAAACCCACTGGCCAGCGACTTCGTCCGGTATGATTCCCACATGCGAAAATCCGGGAATCTACCCTGCTGGGGATCCAACCCAGATCGCTGAAGGGGGAGGCAAATGGTCTGACCACTGACCATTTATGTATTTAGAGGTGTTGACCTTATAGTTCTTCTGTTTCTCTGATTTGAAAATGCAAATTACTATGTATACCGGTTGGAGTGTATGACTGGGTAGCAGTTAAAAGACGAGCCTTAGCCTGGCACATACACTGAGTTGTAGCGTGTCTTGCATGTTTTATTTACGTGATGCTGCTAAACATTTGCACATAATATAGCACAGGAAATAAAGGTTTCAGTCTATGTCTGGAAAAATTAGGGACAAGCTGAACTTTTGCCAGTTGCAAGTATTCATTTATAGGTATATTTTTCCACAAGATCCCCCCTTCCTTTTGCTTACCACCCCACCCCTCCTTAAACAGCATATGTGCAAGGTTTTAGATTGTCACTCATATCTTTGTTACAGTTTGCCCTGACAAAATTTTTTTTTTTTTTTTTGTTTTCTTTCTTGATTTACGATCTTTACAAAGATTCATTTACTTTTTTCCGCTAAGATCGTAACTTAAATAGATGAACACAAAATTGTGCAAGATTTTGTTCATTTATGTGATGTTTAATATGGTTTTTCGACTTCAGCATTTTTATTTACTAAAATTCGAAATATATAAACTTCTAATAAAAGTTTTAGAACTGTTCTTTAGCTTTTTAATGGTATGCATTTTTATATACTTACTGTTGATAATTAATGAGAAACATTAGTAACTCAGTCACCAATCATTTTAATCGTGAAAAACATTTGTCACGTTACATTGGCTACTACCAACGAGACGATACAACACCACACGTTTATATCGACTGACACCAGATAGCAGAGTAGGTGATTCCACCACTACAGTGTTTACAAAACAAAAGAAAAACAGCAGTGCATAACAAAGCATGTACACAGACAGCACAAATATATCACTTGATTATAAAAACAAAACACACAACACACTCCCTTAATCTAGTGATACATTTAACTCTTAACTTAATCCTACCTTATTTACACAGAACTTATGTTTACCCAGTGGCAGTGCCTTTGTAAGCATATCAGCAGGCATTTCCTGACTACATAGATATGATAGGACAAAATCATACCTGCTCACAACTTCCCTGATGTAATGGAACCTTGTGTCAATATGCTTGGTTCGATTGTGAAATACAGGATTATATACTAATTTTTGGGCACTTTGACTATCATTGAACAGCACTATATTATCATTGGTCCCACTTAATTCCTCAAGTAATCCCTTCATGAACACAGCATCTTTAGCAGCGTGAGTTAAAGCAACATAC
>PNEQ01132092.1:0-17666 GCA_003012365.1 Medauroidea extradentata
AAAAAAAAAAAAAAAAAAAAAAAACTTTCCTGCCAGTGTGTTTGTTTGCCACAGTGTAGCTGTTCACAGACGAATCACAGACGTTTAGTAGTTGCATACCAGAACTGGCATTGGCCCAGCCAAATAGAGACTCTCCAGTAACGAATGAAGCGTTGGCAATGAATACACATTGAAGCCTAGTCAATTTTTCCGCGAAAAATCACCATCCGTATTCACCGTTTCTCAGTGCATTTCCTTGCAGTCAGTCGCAAAGCGTAGATTCGAACGCAAAAAAAAAATGGCTTCAAAAACACGCAGTGACGACCTGCGTAGTAAGAAAATATATAACAGAATGCTTGTTGCTCGGCTCATTTCGTAGAAAGTCACCACATGTTTAGCACGCTCTGGAAAACTGTTTTAAACAAATTATTTCCCTAGTATTAGTTTACCTTTTTTTATTGGGCGTGTTAACAGTGGTCATCGTTTCCCATAACCAATTCGGCATTCTTCTCTATTGAATATGTTATCTTATTGTAGTGACTCACATTTCCCTGCCCCCATTTGGTCTTCCTCTCATGCTTACAGATGGTTCCCAAATCTGTATTATTTTGGACCACCTTCCACCTTCAAGATGACCGAACTGTATTAATCTTCTCTGTTCAATCATTATCGATGACGTGTCCCATGCTCATTGTATCATTGATAGAGAACCGGAAATGTCGCGGGTTCAAGTACTATCCGGCTGAACTCCACAGTCCTATGTCCTCAACTACTTGTACATATATTGCTGCTCCAGCGAGTGACCAGTTGTACGTGTGACAAGGTAGTGCAGGAGTCAGCAAGTGTCTTCATGCAGGCCTGCTAATGGTTGCATCGTCATCAAGGAAGAGTTTCAGTTAAACTGACAGAATAGAGATAACAATCAACGTGCAGAGGAGCTTGAAATCTAGCGTCCTCTCGATCGGATTCACCAAATTTCCGGGGCTCTAATAATTGATAATGTTATTAGCTACAATAGAAAAATCACAATTTTCTTCTTTACTTAAAAAAACAGAAAGGAAGTGTAACATAGAAATAACACCCTGCAACTACGCCATACAAACCTAATTGTGAGGTTACGGCGCTCGCCTATATGGAAGTATTTTGTACGTTGGAGTCCAATAAGTGTGGACAGTTAGGGCGACGTATTACAAGCACCATACCTACTTCTAGCCTCTAGGCGCAAGTCAATGAACTGTCGCGTAGTCTTCTCCCTGATAACTCGCCTCTATGAGACATTCACTTGCGACACTATCATTTTATGACGTAATATTTGAGATAAAGACGTGTCGTTCATTCCTATACATTCATAAATATCGTGAACCAAGATTATAATGTCTAAAAAACGACAGCATATAACACTCATTTTCGATATCGACCGCGAGAAAATAAACTTAATACATTAATAAAGGAACTGAAAATGGTATACACACAACAAAGAAGTGTTCAAATAAACTTGTGCCGGCCGAAGCGTCGTACGTCTCTCGACGTCTTGGACAGCTTAATGTAAACAATCTACTATTCCTATCGTGAAATACGGAAAGGCACGATATAACAAGATGTATTTAATATTTAACCAGTTAGAGACTCCAAGCCACGGCATTTTCGTATATTTAAGAACCCGATGCTTGTCGCCTGTCTAAGCCAGCAAATTGCAACATTACGTTCAGTAGCCATACGTGCAAACATGTTAATGTTTTCGTGAAACGTCTATGCGTGTAGCGGTAAAGCTGCATATCATAACACAACATATCACCCCGCCTCGAGAATTTGTTTACTGAATATTAGCTATACGTTAATATTTCCTTCTAGCGTGATCAGTATAAAATGTATCTATAAACACGCGATTTAAGAACGGTTTTCAACTAACAGTATTTCAGCAGGTTTTTGCGTAAAAAATCCGTTTAAAAGTTGTACGATAAACTAGGCCACGTGCGTAAAATGTGAAAAGTCCACAGGAAGCACCAAGTGTATGGACTGCTGACGATATTTTCATGGCATTCATTGAAATTGTGTTTTTGGCGAGTTGAGTGAGGCGCCGTGTTGGCTCGTTTACCGCGAGAGCGCCAGCAGACCTTGTCTACTTCATGTCGTCCGTTCGCATCAGAGTGAGGATTTTGAGGGAGGGGTCATGCCTAGGGACATTCATTTATCGCGGGAAAATTTGAATATTTGCTAAGTTCCAGTGTTACTCGTCCATTTCCGACAAAATAGTTACTCTATCTGACTGGGCCAATGATAGCTCTGAAACGCCGCTACTGAATATAGCATTCAGCCAACGCTATTTAGTTTTGCAGTGGTTTCGAAAATATTTTTTAACACAAATTAATACATAAATCAAAAATTCATTCTTACAGTTTTAACACTTATATATCATCGTTTGTATCTGAATTTTTCTGTTGCAATACACCTAACGGATTTTTAGATTTTTTCCCCTGACGTATCATATATTTTGTAGTCAAAATAAGCCAAAATGAAGCAAAATATTTTTTTTTTGCTGGCGAACGGTACATTATTAAAAAAAAAACGCTCTGGCAGAATTGTATATCGTATGACTGTACACAGCCTCACATTTTTTCAAAGCATTTCGTTAAAAAAATTAGAGTTACTTGCAATTGTTTGAAATAAATGAAAGATCATGTCATGGCCTTATGGGCGTCCGAGTGGGGAAAAATCATAATTTAATATTTGTATGAAATAGTGTCAGTTCTGTAGACGTTATTCGGGAGTACAGTTTGCTCTTACGAAGTTAATTGAGCTCAACCAGTTTTCCCATAATGTCACTTCAAAACCAAAATTCGCACGTTTTAGTTTTTATAAGCCCCAAAACCAATGAAAATAAATACATTAACAATTCACACTGAAACTATATGTCACGGGCTACTACGTGTCATGTTTTAAAATACATTATAAAATTCATTTGTACTAAAAAAAAAATATCGAAATTTTTTGAAATTTTTCAAGTACAGAAGTATGTAATGGTTTTTAAAACATGTCAAGCAGTAGCCCGTGAAAGTTTAGTATGCTTGCTTTGTAACGTTGTCAAGCATTTGGAATTTAGCAAGGTTTAAACTTAAACTAAATGAGTCTACCGACTAATATTCAATCATTTTGGGACTCGTGAACTTTAAGTCAACTAAAAGCGGCCAATTTGAATACATCCGTGTTTTCTATTTTTTTTTTCTTTTTTGTTTATTCTTAACATTTGCTTCAACTCCTGTGTAGGACAGATTTTTATAATAAACAGAGGATCACATGACACAAGAACTGTTCGCTCATGAAAAGCCCGCTTACAACAAATTGCTGTTACATTAGCAAATAACGACAGGCCATAAATAAAGGCGATGAGTAATATATTGGGTTACCACCAATTTTTCGACCCACCGAGGTTAGATTTGGCGGACTGCCAAGTATTTTTGTTAAACGTTGCACGCTCCGAATTCAAGACATTACTGACAAGCTAATTAATAAATCAGCTCCTATGACATATGGACTAGCTCACCGTCATCCTTAATTGTTTTTCTCTTTAAAATGGCAAACCAGTCTAATGATGCGAAAACTTAAAACAAATATTAACATAAACTGACAAGATTGCATGTATTTTCCTGCGAAATTGCTATACGCCAAAGTTTACGCCGAAGTTCAAAAATTAATATATAAAATTACACAATCAAGTATCCATTATTTTTTAAGACAGTTAAGATGAGTCTGGCACATGAACGGCGTTGCAGCGTGTCATGCGTATTCTTTTTTTTTTTTTACGCGAAACCGCTTAAGTTATTCATATTATATTTATCTACGAAATAAACACACTTGAAACTGTGCTTCTATGTTTTCAAAATTCAGCACGCTTGTTAAAAACATGATTTTCGAGCCTCTCAAAATGGCTAAAAACGGGGTAAGGGGGGGAGGGGTTTAGACTGACCTAACTCCGAAAATATTACCTGAATTCGTAAAGTGCAAATCGAGAGATAATGCGTTGGTCTTCATTTCATACTATTCAACAATAAAATATTTATTTATTTTTATTTTATTTATTTATTACGTCTTTAAGGCGCAGTTGAGGCAGATTTGCCTTTTCTTCCACTGGACCCATAACAAATACAATTGAACTATATACAATTTCTCATACATAACTGCTGAAAATTATTTACTAAAGTACAATTAAATATTAAGCGTTTAACATAAAAATAAACACCAAAAATAACAATTATATTATATTAGACATTCACTCGCTCATTCACTCACTCATTTATATGCATACTAGGCATAAACTAAACACAAATTCACGAAAATGCGGCTTCATCCCCTCATCCAACGGGGAGGCTAAGAAAGTACTTGTTTACTTGTTTCTTAAAAGTGCTAAAGTTTTTTATATTTCTAAATTGTGATGGCAAACTGTTCCATGCTTTCGACGCAGTCGTCGTAAAGGAGCTCGAATAGAAATTTGTTTTATGTAGTGGTATTGACAGTTTATTATCAGCTTTAGAACGTGTGTTTACTGGGTGACAGTCATTTACATAGGAAAACCGGTTGTATATGTAGCTAGGTCTAGAAGAATACAGCGTTTTGTAAAGCCAGAGTAGGATATGTGTGACTCTTCTTTTGTTTAATTTAAGCCACGAAAGCTTTCTCAGGTAAGGGCTAATGCTATCACGTGTTTTTAAATTAAAAATAAATCTTACACAGGTGTTCTGAAGTTTCTGCAGTCGCTTTGCGTGGCTTTCGCTGAGATTTGTATAAACACCATCGCAATAATCTATTATTGACATTATTAGACACTGGTTTAAAGTGGTTTTCAAACGAGTCGGTAGTATTCTTTTATAACGTCTTAGAGAATGAAGTGAGTAATATACCCTTCTACATAGCGCAATGACATAAGCAGCACCCGATAGATTCTCATCAATGACGATACCTAGACTTTTAACGGTGCTTGATAGAGTTATTTTATTATTATTGAAAACTATATCAGGAAGAGAGTATTTGTGTACTGCAGATATAAGGGTTGGAGAACCAACCAGGATGCACTGCGTTTGCCAGGATTAATACTTAAGCAATTTCGTATAGACCAGTTGTGTATTTCAGCAAGTTCATGGTTCATATTTTCAAATGCCACCATAAAGTCGTGTTTGTTGAAGTGCGTATAAATCTGTAGATTGTCCGCGTAAATGTGATGTTTCGAATATTTGTGGTCACCGCTTAAATTTCAGTGGGAAAAAGATTACAAGGAAAACCTTGAACGCCAGTTTGGCGCGCTGCGATTAGAGGCGACATGCTTCTCGTCAAGCGTGGGACACTGGCTCTTAGGCGTGTTCTACAATGACACGTACGATGGTCAACTCCCAACTCTTCTGTGTCCGTGAATCCGTGTAGCTAATAGGAATCGAGTATGCATAACGTCAATCATTTGCTTTTCAGACTGGTGCAGCGGGCTGCCATTTATAACCTTAATTTTCGCTCAACAAGCAGTGAACCGCGAAAATTAATGTTTTTAAGGTAAATAATTATGTTTTGCTGTTGTTATGAACATATAATATTGTGTAAATATTTATGCAACAGGAATTTCACATATTGTTATTATAAACGGCAACATTAATTCACGATTCTTTAAATGGCCTTAAATACAAGAAACAACAATCTGTTGCGTTTCCTTGTGTACTGTAGACTAGCAGACGGAAGTAACTACGTATTTTCTTACGTTTCTGTCAACCGTGTCCGTGATCGTACGCTTCTGTGTCAATATAGAACGCGCCTTATCGCTACGCTGTTCCCATTTGTCGAAGGTGGAGATTCCAGAGTTTTTTTTCATACCGGTGACAGTAACTCAAATATTTGTTAACCAAAAGTTTTGAAAAAATTTGAGTCAATGTGCAGTCACACGATGCACAATACTGTGGATGCGTTTTTAAAAATAATGTACCATTCGTCAGCAAACAAATATTTTGCTTCATTTTTGCTTATTTTCACGACAAAAAAAACGTGGTACTTTGGGTGATGAAATAAAAAAAAAAACGTTCAGTAGATTTCTACAAAAAAATTCGGCTACAAATTATAACATATAAGTGTCAAAACTGTGGAGCAAAATTTTGATATTAGTATTAGGTAGCAATAAAAAAATATTTTCCAAATCACTGTAAAACTCGTTAACAAGCCCTTAGTGGGCATCATTCCTCACATAATGTTAAATAACGGACTTTAGACACACAGTTTGGTTTTGTAAACAAAAACCAACACGAAAACTGAAGTGTTTCGACGGCTATACGCCATATAGCTATCAAGCGAATGTTGCTGGTTGGCAGAAAAAACACAGTTACATAAAAGGACTAAGCACGAGAAGATTAGTAAAAGAAGAAACAAACTAAGGAAGCCAGAGGCTGTAGACAACAAACATACAAGTAATTCCGTAATAGGAATATAGTCGGCGTATAATCGAAACCAAAAAAGAAAAAGGAAAGTCAAAACAGACAAGGCCCAAACAAGGTGCCTGAAACCGGTGACATAGACGGACAAATACAAGGACAACAGCGACGGAATTGGTTGTCGACAAGACAACACTGCGAATATAGCACAGACGATAATAGTAGGCTCCCTTCGACTCTTCTCCCGTTGCATTGAAAAAATTAATTGGAAGATCACGGAACTAACACATAAAAAGGCAAGTTTAAATAGCTGTTAGTGGAAACTTCATGAACAAGTATTTTGCAGAAGTAATGGATTTATGGTGAAATGTTAGTGAAGCCAAAATATGTTTTGAATAATGATAAAGAAATCGGTCACTTAAACGTCAGTTTTGCTTGCTATGTTCTAAGTAGACAGAGCCTGTTATCTACATCTGTTGTTTTTTTCTGTGCTATTTTCATAAACCAAAAACATAAATATTTCGGTTTTGTTTTTATGTTTAATTCATCCATTACGTTTTATATTTATATTATTTTCATTACGATACCTTTTATATTAATTATAACACGGTAGATAATAAAAGTTAATAAAATGTTTTATGAAGTTACCACAGCACTTATACCATTAGTATTTTCGTACAGGTACCGGTAAATTAGACTAAAGTGTTTTTTTTTTTTTTTTTGATGCTGGCGAGTAGCGGTTAAAAAACAAATATAAATATTAATGATAATAGTACATCCACAATATCCTATTTGGAAAATTTAATTCGGTTTATAAACCCGATTGACCAACCAACAAACTGTAAGACAAACTGCACTGCGAAATTCTACAAAAATATTTGTCCAAGATGCAGGATTCTAAGCAAGCTCGTGATGTACAACACACTATTGCACGTCTAGAGTCAGATAAAATGTAGATAGTAGATTTTAAATTCCAACAAACCACCATAAGAAAATCGATAGGTTGTTACTAATTGCTGGTAGAGTAGGAAGGGGATGGAGAGGGAAGCGAGGGAGTAGGAGAGGCAGGAATATTTTTCTTGGAAAGGTATGGGGAACGCCCTGGGAATACCAACAACCCCATGCCATCTTCGAGGCCTTGAAGTGAGGAAGTGGTATCTTTGAAATCTTATAGCCTCTGCGAGACAGTTGAGTGCTGACTTTATACTTTTATGACGAATTATTACATATAAAAGTACAAGTCTATAGTTTTCTGAAATTTCTGTACCTATTTTTTCTTGTCTAAGAAAGTGTTCACCAATTTTTGCCATTTTCGGATACGAGAAAACAATCTTTAAACATAACTGAAGGACCGATTTGGTTATACACACGTGTAACGAGTGTTGATTGCTACACCTAAGCATACATTAAGAATAGAGGTACGTCAATTCCGCAAATACATTCCAGGTCAGGTTGAACACCAAAAATACATACTTCATAATCACGTGTGTGATTAGCTGGCGGCTGACACGAAACGCATTTGACTACTGCAAGCCAGTAGTAAATAAGGAAATTATTCATAGAGCTATCGCTTGTAAAGTTGTAAGCCAATGAATAATCGACTGTATACAAAGCGTTTACAGGACTGAGCAATCTAGGCTACTGCCAGATGAATCCGCGAAATTGTCGTACCTCTTAATTATGAACATTGAGTAGATTTCAAATAAATCGTCAATCTTAGTTTGGCTCAGTAGGAGGGATATATATATATATATATATATATATATATATATATATATATATATCTTTTTTCGCGCCACAAAATATTAATTTAACCAAAAATTTTTGCCAAACAATTTTGTAAAACGTAGATACAAATTTTCATTTTAGTTTGAAAACTTTCTTGAAGACATTTCCTACAGCTGCCTATTAGTAGGGACATGCTAATTAGGCGTTGTTACCGGCCGACATACTTAACTGCAAGTAACACTGCGCTCATCTTCGGCCGTGTCTCAATTCACCCAAAGAGTACTCTTTCGTGCTCTCTCGCATAGTGCCTGATCTCTCGCAAATACGTCATAACTACGTCAGAGAGAGTACTCCGTGCCTGTCTCAATTGTTCGCCGAGAGTACGACAGAGCGAGAGAATAAAGTTGTGTACTCGCTCTCACTCTCTCGTGCTCTCTGGCGTTCGCCATCTTGATTACAACTATGGTTTGAGGTTACTGAAGAAACGTGTGACATACATTGCAAATATTTCATTATTTATACATAATTATTTACAATAAACAGTTACATTTGGCGAGAAATTATGCTAACATATTTCGGCCCTAATTTCGAATATACTAAAGCAAAATATTTTGGTGTCACTTATAAACAGCAATTCCGCACTTGATAAAAGACTCCGGTAAGTTTAAAACTATGTGAAACGCTCGCATATGTATTTAATATGTTTATAACTTGAATTTAAAATTTTGCACACTTCTAACATTTGCAACGTTTGTTTACAAATACGAGAGAGCATCATTCCAACTGGAGAGAACGAGAGCACCAGAGAGCAAACCAGAGCTCTCTCTTAGTGTTTAGCGAAAGAGAACTCTCTCAATAGAGTATTCTTTAAATTGAGACACGATCTTACTAATATATTGGTAGTGAAATTCAGTGGCAGCTCGTGGGTTGTTGCCAGGTGGGGCTGCAGATAGTCGGAACTGCACACTCTTGATGAACGCGCCGTAGACCTACGACCATGGAATATTTGCCGGCTATACTAGATATGTTGTGACCTCTCAGTAGTAAGGGGCACCTGCACATCAGCGTGTCAGTGGCTGTAGAGTCAACCAGCGCACAACCTTGTACAGCTCTTGGCAACTGCAGCCCTACCTGGCAACAACCCACGAGCCGCCACTGGTGAAATTGTATAATGCGCTCTTGAGGACTCTTTCAACCAACAGCAAAATGTATACGGGAAAATGCCCAGTCACACGTCACATAACGCAGTCACACACGCTGATAACTTTGAACGAAGATGAGGAGCTAATGACATTACAGATAATCTTCGCGCATGTGTAGGACAGTGAAGTCAAACCTATTTCTAAATAATAAACCGAAATTCGGAAGTCTGTATTAACTTAAAATCATTTATTTTACAATCATTCTTAAATATAGTTCTCACTGTTAAATTGAACCAAGCTAGCCTTTTTTTTTTGTAGGACGGCTACATTTTGTTTCATACGATAACCTGAAGATAAAGTTTTTTACACGAGTGACAGTTCTGTAGAAAAACAAAATTATTTTTACAATAAGCCATTCCTACACCCTGTTATCTTTCTGATGGTCGCAGAACATTATTCGCTGTCCGTTTTGTAATAGCCGGCAGTTTGAATGGGCTTGGAGGGTATTGAATATACAGGCTGTTTGGTAATTATTGGAACAAACGAAAGGGGTGTGTCGAGGACGATAAAACAAGCAAATGATGCTAATAAACATAGTTCCGGAAACCTATGGTTTTCCCAATATGACATATTACATGTTATGACAGGAACGCTATAATATCAATGTTCCCGAGGATTAAAATGATGCACATGTGGACGAAGACATTACAAGTGTTCGAAATGGGCACTGTTCGTGTGAAGGCAGGCTTCAGCACGTCTTCGCATTGATGCCCGTACACGTTCAAAAATTCCAGGTGTGTTCCGAATGCAGTGGCAACCATTCACTGTGCGTTCCTGTAGTTCGTGGACGCTATCAACAGGGCTGGCATAAACCAAAGCTTTTAAATTTCCCTACAAAAAAAAAACGGCGTTGCTACATTGCAATGTTTGCTCGTGTCCATATAGATCGTAACGGGAAAACTGTCATTTTCCGAATCTATGTTCATTAGCATTATTTGCTTGTTGCATCGTCCTCGACACACCCCTTTCTTTTATACCTATAGTTACCAAAAATCCTGTATTAATGAATATGCACTTGAAACTGTTAAAACAGTACATCAGAAGACTTGAGAACATTAATTTTTTGGTGACAAGTTGTATTATTGTGGACATACGTCATTACAATATTGGAAGCTTCGGCATTTACAGATAAAAGTCAACTTATTAGAACATTTAGAGAGAAGATTCATTTTACTTTCCAGATTTCTAACAGAAACATGAATACCGGGTCCATGCCGGGAATTGATAATGTCGTTGAATGTTTCATGCAATGGGACAGAATGACAAGCTGCATTATTGTGAACATATTGTAATGGCGTATGTACAAAATAATAAAGCTTGTCATTCTGTCCCATTACATGAAACATTCAAAGACATTATTAATTTTTGTTTCCAATTCCATTACGTTGTAATAAATTTGCATTCAATATTATGTTCTGAATACGTAGTTCTTCCTTTAAAATAATAAATTAAAGGTGACGCCTGACACTTGTACCAATCTGACAATTAAAGAAAAGTTTTAAGTAGTTTTCAGCTGTTGGCAGTTACATAAACCCGCTCGGACATCTTCGGGAAAATTCAACTGAAATAAATAAAGACATTCAAATTGTGAATAACCATGAGAATCTTTTCTGTCAGCATATTCTCCAAATCAGTGTAACATTATTAGAGATGATAGTCTATCGCGAAAATTATTCATGCCACTATGCCCTTGAAAACACTACAGATTCTTGCAATATGTATGATTGGGCGATGTGCGTCTGACCCAACGTAGCTGTCTACAGACCAATAACAGGCATCAAATGACACAGCAGTGGGATTTTAACTAGCTGAGTTTAGTAAGGTGAAAGTCCAACGTACAGGCGAAAGCCATCAATCTTGGGTAACTCAGCAAACAGACAAGCTTTCCCGCGATATACCATCATCTTTAAACATACAGAGAAGGAAATGTCACAGGTTCAACGACCTGCTGGCTGGAATCCACAGTCCTGTGTCCTCAACTACTTGTACACTAGCTGCTGCTCCAGTGAGTGGCCAGTTGTACATGAGACGAGGTAGCACGGGAGTCCGTGAGTGTTTTCATGCAGGCCTACTATTGGTTCACTGTCCTCGAGGAAGAGTTTCAGTAGCAGCGACCCAATCGCGAAAGTAACTAACGTGCACAGGAGTTTGAAATCTAACGTGAATTCCCTAAATTTCCGGGGCTCTAATTATGTGCCTTGTGCGACTATCAGTAGGGGCAAGACATTTTGGTGAAAATATTTTCGCCCCACTTTGTTTCACTGTCTTACGTGCACACCTGCAGCTCAACTGCATGGCTACTGATGAGAGCATTTTGGGCTGAGTTGTCATTCATTTTACTGTGCCGATCAGTAAACGGATAACTGCCACACATCACGTCTGTGATTTGCGGGTTTAACCTTCAGACGCTGGGTGTTACGGCATCCAATCACTGGCCACAAAGCCAAGATGCAGGTGCGCATGTAAGGCACTGAAACAAAGTGCTTCAAAAATATTTTCGCAAAATTTTATATCTCTAACTATCAGACGGTTACCTTTCACAATATAGATCTTTACAGATGACTCACATGTGACGTTCAGTCATAGCGCGCAAGGATTCGCATTAGTCTGTCAAATAGGAGCTCACCAGCAAAAAAAGTCGGAAATAAATACAATACGTAGAGGTACGTAAATTTCGCAGATACATTCCAGGTCAGGTTGAACGCCAATTATATATATACTTCATTGTCATGTCTGTGACTTGCTGGCGGCTGTTACGAAACGATTTGACTACTGCAAGCCAGTAGTAAATGAGGCAATATGCTACCTGCTTGTACGGTTATAAGCCAATAGATAATCGATTGTGGCCAGTGGGTGTATAGAACTGACAAGTCTAGGCTGCTGCCAGATGAATCCGCGAAATTGACGTACCTCTAACAATACGTACAAGTTTAGCAGTCAACTATTCACGCTGTAAATCATCGTCCTACTACTGTACCACCGAATATTTAGGAGTACAGAAGTTAAATAGAAGGTGGGGAGGTAAACTCAGTCACACACGCCAGCAAAATGGCTTCCCTGGCCAGCAACATGGCGGATACGTCTACCGTGGATCAGCGTGAGACGACTGCCCTGCCAGCAGACAGACAGGCCAATAAAAAAACCTACCAAACAAACACGTGTCGGGTACCATGAGCCTCGAGCAGCCAATAAGCGGCGAAGTTCGCCTGTACCTGAGCCGCCACTTTATTTCACGTCTGCATTTTATAGGCGGGTTCGGGATAAAGTGAGCATTCAAAATAGCCCTGTTAAATGTCTACTTTCAGACAATTAGTACTTTTCTGCGCGTAACGGTTGAGAACAGGAAATGTCTAACTTCTCTGGACACGTTACTTTATGATTGTGCGTCTAAGATTAACTGTGCAGTCGGTATGAACCTATATACTTTGATAAAAAAACGTTTTTCATTTACATAGAACACAAATATGTCGAATTAATTATATTTAATTTCAGTATTGTTGTATTTAATAAGAAAATTCACGTAACTACATTCGACGATTCGTTGCCAACAGTATTATAACCAGCAAGGTAACTATTCTTAATTTTAAATTGTAAGCAGCTAGCGATATTTTTCAAAAGTTAAATCTTTAGTGCTCACTTTATGATGAAGGTTTATCGCGGGAAAACTTACCTGTTTGCTGAGTTCCAACGCACGTTCAGCTTATCAAAAGATTACTGGCTTTCACTTGTACGCGGAGCTCTTACACAATTTGAATGAGCCAATAAGAATCCTGCTATTGTAATATTTAATGCCTGTTATTGATTACCCAGTCATACATGTCACGTGAAACTACAGTGTTTTCATGGGTATATTGGCACAAAAAAATTCACGATATACCATCTTCTGTACCTCTCATTAGAGACACTGGAAAATCTCGAAAATGTTTAAAATAGTCTCCAATAAACTGTATTATATTAACCGTGACACGTGTGAACAGTTTTGGGACAAATCACACACGCTGTATGTCCAAGCTGTACAGTTCTAACTGGGCCTGTTGTAGAGAGAAACAGTGCTACAAATAAACCATAGCCAATGTTGATACGAAACATTCAGTGTTATATACATCACGTTGGAGCCTAGCAAACAGTCAACTATTCCCGCGATTTTCCAGTGTCGCTACCTATAATCTGTGACTGTGCTAGCGGTACTGACAGTTCTTTCAGGAGCTAGATGAGTCTGTTGTACGACCAACTCGACAGGTGCGGTAACTGGGGAGGGCCAGCTGCAAACCTGTACTTGTGAGGTCGTGCTGGAAGCCACGATGTTCGACTCTGCAGGAGGTTACAGGAAACCGGGGCAGTCAAGGGCAACAGCCACGACGCGGAACGAGGACGATCACCGCGACACGCACAGTGGTAGGAACAAGGAATGCTAAGAGCATGGCTCTCGCCTCAAGGAAGCCCAGTACTACAGGCCACAACTAACCGTATTGGTATAGGTGAATCGATGTAAACTGAACATTGTTTGTGTGACTAGAGTAATCATTAAAATTATAATTTATTTTGATTTCAGTACGCAGTTAAAATTTGAACATGGTATTTACACTTTGGTTGTTAGTTATTAAGATAATTTTGTTCATATCAAAACTTGAGAGGACACTATAAATAATCTGAAAAGAAAAAAAGTATATACGGTTTCAAAAGTAATCACTTTATACCGAACCACTTGGGCCGCGGTGGTCGAGGGGTTGACCCGCCAAGGCGATCCGGGATCGACTCCCGGCGGGGTCGGTCCCCGAATTTTCGCATGTGGGAATCGTACCGGACGTCGTCGCTGGTCGGTGGGTTTTCTCGGGGATCTCCCGTTTCCCCCGCCCTTTCATTCCAGCACTACTCCACACTCACCTCATGTCACCCTTCACCAGCGCTGAAGTCCTCGCTGATAAGCGCTGACCAAAAATCTCTCACTCACTCACCGAACTACTTATAAAGAGGTTTACATAATTGAAAACCAAGCAGTAAGGAGTGATATTAATTTTTATGCCTATACGAGAGCAGATAGAAATAAAAAACTTGTCTGGCAGTTTTGTTTGAAATAGTCTCATTAATGTTCGCTGATTTTTTCAAGGCAGTGAATACTATCCTTTTAGCTAATTATTTAACTAACAACATTCTGGTTAGCTGATTTTTAATCGAAACCGTATAATTTATTGTTTTTTAACAACTATCACGACAAAACAATTATAAACAAAACTACCAGGCAGGTTTTTTTATATCTTCTCTCGTTTAAGCTTAAAACATTATTATCACAAAATTGTAGAAACGTAGAAAGCATGGCCTTAGAAAGTAAGCAGTAGAGTAGTAAAAACTGAGCTTACACAATAGCGAGGTTACTACGTCAGGTTCCGTCAATAGGTACAGACTTTAAATGTATTAAATTTTCGACTGTATTGATTGTACCAAAGGCTTAGTAAATTACTGAGAAAATAATTATTGCTAGACATGTAGGAACGCTTCGCTAATATTTGCGTTTAAAATCTTGTACTACATGACAAAGAAAATTTATCTGCCTTTAAAATACCTCGATATGTGTGTGTTTCATAGATTAAATAAAGCAAGATGGATGTTATTGAATGACTAGAGACTGGAAAAATTCGCTGGTTCATAGACCTGTAGGCTAGCTTCTAAGAATATTTGTGTAGGTATTCTATCAGGCAACAGTTGTTCACTAGCTGCTCGCTGATATAGGCGGTTCGGAATAAAGTGAGCACTCGAAAAAGCCCTGCTAAAGATCTATTTCCAGCCAATTCGTATCTTTCCGCGTGTAACAGCTAACGATGGGAAAAGTCTAACCTCTTGGGACACGTCACTTTATGTTTGCGCGTGTAAGATAAATTGTTCAGTCAATATGTACATATATAGTTTGATAAAAAAAGAAGTAATTAACTATATAAAATACAACTATATCGCTGTCGGTTGATTTTGTTTCAGTACTGTTGTATTTAAATATGAATAAACACGGAACTATATTGTGTTATTTCGTTGCCAACCGTACAAGCAGTAAGGTGACTACAGTTAATGTTGAATTATATGCAGTAACAGCTAGTGATATTTTTCAAAGGTTAAATATTTAGTGTTCACTTTATTCCGAACGGCCTATACAGTGGTATTGGGCACGTTAAGTTATATTTTTACTATAGGCTCAGAGACTTCCAGAGGATGTCAAATAAATCACGGGCCAATTGCGAAAGTGACACGAACTTATAGTTGCTGGAATTATAGCGTGTGCGTAAAAGTAAACGCGAATTTTTTTATGTCCCTGCGAATGACTTACGAATGGCATAATGGAAATACCTACATATACCTTTCGATTTTCACTGCCGAAACGAAGCAGTAAGCAGTAACAGTTCAGCTAGGTATAATTCGGTTTAAACCAATGAGATGGAAAAAAATTAAAGTTCTACTGCTATTCTTAGTGCTTAAGTGTATAACTGTGGAAACTTCTTAAGCTTCTCAAGCTTATGGCATTTTTAAAGTTAATAAAGGTTAGTTTTATGCTGTGCACTGAATCGAAGGACGCTGTTGAAATAGAACCTTTGCTGGCTAGTGAAGTTCCTGAAATAACCGCCAGGACTACTGGCTAAGTCATAGTATTTTGATATTGTGTAATTGGAGAATGTCACAATTGAATAAGAAGTGCATCTCGCGGGTTAGTCACGAAGTTGTTAAAATATCTCATTCGTTCTTCCTCTCACTACAATGTTGAAACATTCCTACTATACACGTGGCGTCAACAACACCCTCAGTAAGGAATCCAGTTTTGAAGCAAGTATTCAGATATGTTGTTCTAAGGCCATGGCAAAATGTAGCAGTAATAACCAACGAAACATTAAAAAGAGGTATCGAAGGCAAGCAACATCGTATAGTATTTTTATTGTTTAGAGGTTAACTACTCTGATAGGCAGTGCTCTAAACTGATCATGACTGCATGCAGGACGTACTCCATTGCGATGTAGATGTCTGTCAAGAAAACTATAGAGAATAGGAACAATTAATAAGCAGGGTATGCTTAAGTCGACAATATACATAGACGACATACAATTCTAAAAATTGAATCGGGTCAGATAAAAAAAGAACGACAAAGGTAGACAGTACAGGTTTGAGGCATGCTTTTGCAAAAATACAAACAGATAACGAACATAAACAACAAAAAATACGACACAACGATGAGGCGAAACAAAACACAGAAGTTTTCCAGAGAAGAAACAGACAAGCGACGTTTCGGTAACTGGAATGTGTTCCGATCTTCAGGCACAGACACACAGCGCCCGAGAACACGGGTGCGACTGATGAGGGGCTGGATAACAGTGAGTGTAAGGTAACAAACTGATCTAGGCTCACGCGCTAAGGCTTTAAGTGTATAAAAACCCAATAGGAAATGGTTTTGTATTTAAAAAAAAAATTCTTAAAGTAACAAAAAACTTTCGAATTTCAGAAATTTTTAAAAATACAAAACATTATTTGAATGAGTTTTTTGAGTATGTAAAGCTCTAGCCAGTGACGTATACTTTCACCGTGAATTATTTCGTTTTGTTATGTTGGTTGGTTTTCGAGAGGTGTACGAACTAAAAACTTGCTAATTTTGACTTTGAAATGCCATTATGGGAAAACTGGCTGAACTAATTTTTTTAACCCCCGACCATGGCCGAACTATACAGGCCTGTCCGATCGGCGATCGAAATACATCGCTACTGCGCAATGACGTCACTCAGTACCCATGCGAGCAGATGTTTACATTGTCTCTAATGGGAGAAAAACGACCAGAGCTTAATTTGTTCGGAAATAAGAAAAAACTGGCGTAATAGATAACCAAAACTCACTAGGAAATACATAACAAGTATATTACCTTCACAAAAAACAAAACGGTAACTATTTATATAGTGAAATACAATATTTATTTAAGCAATTATAAAGTTGGCCGCACAGCTGTTATTGATGTCTATAAACAAGACTGTTGTGTTAGTCCGTTAAATTTATTGTTTCCCGTTTTTATGTACGTGTGTGTATGTGCGGAAAATTTTAACCTTGATGGAAATTGCGTCTGTTTTGCTAAAACAATTGATGTTGCAATATTAAACTTCAACGTAATAATAATAAACACCAATTTTTATAACAATATCAGTATTTCGTCACGCCATTTTACCGATTACACGAAGAAAATGAACTAGGCCTACTTATTTATTGGTTGTTCTCCGTTTATTTGATTTGATACAATTTCATAATTTAATCTAGGACTCAGACAAAATGTTAAATGAAACCCCATATTGCACTTAACTCTATTGCTGGTGATTCAAGTTTTATAATTTCCTATCTTGGACTT
>PNEQ01132093.1:0-17665 GCA_003012365.1 Medauroidea extradentata
ATATATATATATATATATATATATATATATATATATATATATATATATATATATATATATGTATATATATATATATATATATACACGTGCGGTGTTGCCACATTGCTCATGTAAAATGTCGTACAACATTTTGCCACTTACATTTTCTTCTCCAATTTAATCCAGGATTTGCCTGGTGTGTTTATCATACGGCAGTTTCTGGACATACTATACTCACACGTACACACACATATATATAATATATATATACATATATACACACACATACATACAGGATGTTACTGAACAACACCGACAAACTCCGGCAGGTGATTCCTTATGAAAAAAAAAAAAAACAAACAGAAATTATATTTTGAATTTTTAGCCCAAACTTAATATTAAGGGAGTACTGAGTCTCTGAATAGCAAAATTTACAATCGTATTTTTCAAAAATATCGGAAACTAAATTATAAAAAAAATATTGAGCACTGCTTAATGCTGTTGGGACCTTCAAACGACCAGAAATACAACTTGGTACTTTCTACCTTTTTTAAAATAATAGGAGTGGCTACCTTCTAATTGCATACAACTTTTTTACCGTCAGGATTTTCGATCATTTAAAGATGGTTTATTGAGAAATGAGACCTGTGTAACAAAAAAGGTCCACTTGTTGCTGCTGTCTAGGACATACCGGTTATTCTCAAAAAACACTTAAATATTCGCGCAGACATACAGAGACTAGAGCATAGGCAATCCTGCGAACATCTGTGTGATGTGTGCAGCGTACAGACGACGGTGGACATTCACTGTAAACAACTAGTACAGTACTGTTAAAATTGCAGATCAGTTTGTTTCTAGCATTCTGCGTACATATTGTAGCAGTCGTGGACGAAAATGGTAGGTCCCAGGCAGCTGAAACATGTGTAAATGTATTGTGTTCGTCATGCTGATAATAAACCAAACACGAATAACTTCATGTGGTAATACTTGTAAAAGAAAAATAATAGTACAATATAAGTTTCGATGTATTTTGCTCCAAAGTATGACAACACAACCGCCCCAGCGGTCTAATGGCACGATGCTTGTCTCCCTACAAGGCGATACGGTTTTGACTACCGCCGTGGGTCACAACAATTTTTACACGTGGGAATCGTGCCGGTACGATGACGTTGGCTTGTGGCTTTTATCGCGGATCTCCCATTTTCCTTATCCTCCATTCCCAGTGCATCTCCATGTTCACACCATGTAACCCTTCTTTGGTTCTCATACTCTTAAATGTTAAGAGCCGTCAGAATCTCTTCTTTCATTCTATCAGTATTCCTACAAGAAATCCTTAAGGCTTGTTGCTGATCCTAAAGTCATAAAACACTTTTATGTTTGTTGATTTATGTGGCTGTTAATGTCTTTATTTGTTTAATTGCACTACTTGTGAACAGAACAGTGGTATGCATTGCTAGCTCACCCATGATCGCAACCCGCACAACAATGTCTGCGTGTGTACTGCAAGTAGCCTACACGGCTCGACACTCTGTTACGCGTGCATGCTACTTCGTTAAGGAGTTTGGCGAAAACTTTTATTTCGACAAGACTTAGCCCTCTGAAGTGCTTTTGTGTTCGGAATTACATCCAAGTTAAAAATTACGAGAATATCATGACCTGCGACATTCCCAAAGGTGTAACATATCCGGTTTATTGCTGAATCGCGCGCGGATTCTAAACCAAACATGCCATGCTTTCGAGAAACGACATTAATACCGACATTGAACTGTTATTTATTGATTTGCGTAAACATTTAGGATCGCAACACGATGCAGCAATAAATTGGGCGTGTTACACTTTGAAAATGTCGTCTCTTAATTTATAATTTGCGTGTAATTCCAAACAACGTGTGTGTAATTCCAAACAACTTGGGTGTAATTCTAAAACAAGAAAAAAATAACCGGTACAAATATAAAAAATACAAACATGGTGATGAAAATTGCGGTAGGACGCACCCTTAAGGCATCGCTCTTTAGTTAAGCAATGGTTTAGAAAATATTTTTTTACGCAAATTAATACATACATTAAATTTCATTCCGGCAGTTTTAACACTCATGTATCATCGTTTGTATCTGAATTTTTCTGTTGCAACAGACCAAACAAATTTTTAGATTTTTGCCCCTGAAATAGCACAATTTTTTTGTCAAAATAAGCCAAAATTAAGCAAAATAATTTTTTGATAGCAAGCGGTACATTATTTCGAAAACGCTCTGGCAAAATTGTGTATCGTATGACTGTACACAGTCTCAAATATTTCCAAAGCATTTGGTTAAAAAAAAATATTCCAGTTATTTGCAATTGTTTGCAATAAATGAAAGATCATGTCCTTAAGGGGGTGGTTCACCTGAGTTTTCAACATCTTTTTATTATTTTTGTAGTTGTACCAGATGTTTTTTTCTTATTTTAGACAAAAATTGTGACTAAATCTCCCTCTTAGGAAACTTTTTATCTCCTAGTTTTTGCGTAATGAGTCATAAACGTTAAAATTTGCACTTCACGGTTTTATGCACGCCACTAAAACCGACTGACATACCAAACCGAAAAAATTCACAGTGTATAACAATGTTGTAGGCTATGATTTGACACATATAAAAACCATATATATATAATTTTGTATTTTAAAAAGAAATTTAAACTTTTGAAATATCTTTTTAAAATTCAGCATTTATTATTAAATACAAAATTACATAATTTTTTTGGTATTATATATGTAAAATCACAGCCTACAACATTCTTATACACAGTGATTTTTTTCGGTTTGGTGTGTCAGTTGGTTTTAGTGGCGTGGATAAAACCGTAAAGTGCAAATTTTGACGTTTATACGACCTATTACACAAAAACTATAACAGATACAAAATTTCCTAAGGGAATGATTTAAACACAATTGATGTCTAAAATAAGAAAAAATATCTGGTACACGTATAAAATTAAAAAATTACGTTGAAAATTGAGGTTATTCCTTGCCCTTAAGGACATGATCTTTCATTTATTGCAAACAATTGCAAATAGCTCGAATATTTTTTTAACCAAATGCTTTGGAAATATTTGAGACTGTGTACAGTCATACGATACACAATTTTGCCAGAGCGTTTTCGAAATAATGTACCGCTTGCTGTCAAAAAATAATTTTGCTTAATTTTGGCTTATTTTGACAAAACAATTGTGCTATTTCAGGGGCAAAAATCTAAAAATTTGTTTGGTGTGATGCAACGATGTACGATTCCTACCCTCTTTACCCCGTGTACATCTACTAAGGTTAATTCTACTACAGGTCAAAATGAAAGTGTGTTTTCTTGTGGGAGAGTTTGAAATAAGGAACATTTCTGCTGCAAGCTTTGCTGCTAACGCTAAGAAGCCTTAAAAATACGAAACTTTAGTAAAATTAAATTTGAATAGGCTTGGTAATGACAGAAGTCATTTAACTTAATGTTAGAGTGTAAATAAACCAATTTCGCGTTTTAAATTAACCACTTTCTGTAACTTAAAATTCAGGAAAGCTCTGTGATTGGTCAGTTTGCACACATTACCGACACTAGCGCTCAAGCGGCAGAAATTTTCTCTGCAACAAACTTTTAACATAGATCTTTCTAACCTGTAGTAGATATAACCTTACTATGCCAAGGCTCGAGGACACGAAAAGTAACTAATAAAATGCATTATCTCTAGTCATAATCCTCTAACTTAAAATCATTATTCTGATAAAAATGAAATTTAGGTAAGACAATGCTATCAGTTACTGGTGAAACTTGCTACTAACTGAAACATCAGCCAATGAACAAGCAGTCGAAGTTTGAGTATTCGCAGGACAATGGAGACCCTGAGGGCACTGAACTCACGCAATCTTCCTGTCCAAACTAATTGCCTCGCTGCTGGCGAGGAATTACGTCACACCACGCATTTGAAGATGGTTTAACAGGAACTGAAGAAGAAGTCCACTTGGTACGTAGACCTGTAACTTTGCCATGTGAGCCGCAGGAAATGATCTGGGAAGTAATTGTTTGTTGTTAGTTTTAGTTGTTAAAAGAGAGACAGTTGTCTTGAGTGAGGACTTCAAGTGTCCTCGAATGAACTCCTCGAGAAGGTACAGTGATGATGGCGTGGGGCGGGGGTGAGTTAGTTCATCTCTTCGGAAAACGCGTCTAACTGGCGGGGATAGAACTGATCGCTCAAGTTTCGGTAATCGCATTACTGGACTTAGGAGTTGTGAATTAGTGTGTTCTTCCTGTGGGAGTGACTTCAGAGCGAGGCATTAGCAGAGCTGGAGCTGCTTCCTGTCTGTAGCTCTGATGTACGTCTCTGGATCTCTGAGCTGCTCTGAGGAAAGACAGCTAGGAACAGCTATTCTTGTTGGCAAAGAAGTAAACACTCTGAAACACATTCTTCGTCACGACCACGGTCTGTGAAGGTGAGGTCTTGGCACTGAAGAGTAAAATGTGACTTCTGTTTATGTCTTTTAGTGGAAGATTTGCCTTGTTTTGTCTTAGGCTTAGCAACATTTCACAGCTTAAAATGTGTAGTTGTTATCGAAATTATCTGTAATATATAAGGAAAACATTGAAAGTCCAGATAATGTGTATACAATTTTGTATTGGAACACATTTTCAAACATGTAGGCACACACTGCAACGATTTTAACGTTTTTAGTGCAGGAAACAACAGATGTTGTTCGAATGTGTTTACACACAATTATAAATAATTTTCTTTTCAAATGATTTATATGAACAGTTCCACACACATACCAATGCATTAATGGATACGAAACATATATCTACAATACCAGCTTACCATATTTTCATCATTTTATTTAAATAATTGTGGAAATTGTAACATCGTCAGATGCAAACAAGGTAAATCTTCCACCAAATTACTACCAGCGCTCAGCGACATAAAGGAAGTCAATTTCTCTTACTGGGGAGCATACGCGTAGTGTCACGACGTCTTCCTCTCAGACCGTAGCCACGACACATATTTCGCTGCGGAAAATTAAATTTGTGTTTGAATATATATCACCACAAAGCTGCTTAGTAGTAGAGAGAAATTTATATTCACAGAAATGATTCAGTAAGCTCTGAAAGCCAAAGCAGCTAACTCATCTTTCTGATTTTTCTCAGATAATTTTTTTAATTTATTGTTAATAACTGTCGGAAAATTTTTATAATTTTCGCCTAAACTGATCTTCTTAATGTACACACGAACTTTACTGCGCATGCTCACAAAAATATCCTGAAATATTTAACTGTTAACATTTTTATTTCTGAATTTATATAAGAGAATTATTCCTATACAGCACAGTATAAAGAGCTGAGATCTTGATACTTTCTGTCACGTAAAGTATACAGCCTTAAAGTACTTTTTTTTAATTTAAAGTAAATTACGAATAATTTCCTAACATTTAAGTAATATTTTATACACATGAAATTTACTATTTATTTTTATTTTCAGCGCCATGCTTGCGCACTTGATGTTTAAATTAGGAACCAATGGTAAAATTAGTTCATTCAAAATTGACTAATTTAAAATATATTTTTCCACATAAAATATATTATAAGTAAAATATCTTAACGAAAATTAGTGCATGAAAGATTTTCCATGGTACTTCTAAATGTATATTTTAAGGTAATATAGTCGAAATTATTTATTAAGTTAAAAACAAAGCTATGTTCGTCGTATAGCAGCATTATTCATGAAATTTAATGTCGAAGATATTTTCGTTTGAAAGAGATTTCTTCAAATTAATCAGTTTGGAAGTAGGCCTATATGTGTATATTATGTTTCATGAAACTAGGGACTCCTAACTGTTGCCAAACATATTTTTTACCACTTTACCCCAATGCTTTATGTGCACAGGTGCAGCTCAGCTTCGTGGTTATGTATTCAACTCCCATCGTATTGGAGGTTATATCCGCTAATCGCAGAAGTGTGGTGTCATAGCAACCTTGCTCTCATTGGCTTAGTGAAACCAGATAAGTCTCGCCATAAATACATGCTGCCAATAATCGTGAAGCGAAGCCACAATATGCACGCAATACGTTTAAACAAAGTGGCGCAAAAATTGTTTATCGTAAACTCCCTGTCCTTACATATTTCACACTCTAAAATTTTTTGTAGAATTTACAAATGTTTTCTTTGTAATAACATTTGCTTGTAAAGTTACAAAGGTAAGATATGTAACACTACAAAGTAATTCCTTGTGCTTATACCGACAGTTCCTGCCCCAATTTTTTTTGTTTGTAAAAATGACAAGGCATTTCTTTGTAGTTTCACATACGTTTGTGAATGTATAAGAATTTCCCTCGTAAAACGGTTTGTATGTGAAGTTACATGGATTTTCTTTGTAAATAATGCATAAGAGAAAGTTATAGTGTTCCAAAAACACAGTTTCGCGGAAATTACGTTGCTATACAAAATAACGTATTTTGTAGCGCATTGAAAAAACTGAATTTTCTTAATGAGTGCACGCATTAAAATTAAAATAAAAAATAAGTGATATTAGTTTACATTAAATAAATATATAATAAACTAAGGTTAGGTAGCACTGAAGTGAAGGTGGTTTAAGGGAAAGACGAGGGTTCCAATCCTAGCGCCACTTTATAAATTTTCTTTTAATTTGAAAATAATTTCATATTATATCTATTTAGAAGTTATTTAGTATATTTTATGTATAATATAGACTAGTCTTTAAAATTTAATCTTTTCCTTCTAGCAAGTACAACCACAAGGTTATCCTTCGTAATTTTACAAACATATACTTTGTATTTTTTTTACGAAGACAGCCTTTGTAGTTTTACATGGAATTTCTTTGAAAATTGGGCATCCAAAGATTTTCTTTGTAAAAGAACAAACATTTTGTACAGCGAATGTAAACAGTTGTGCACGAACAGAACTCTGAACATTTACTGCTAGCCACTTAAACTCGGCGAATGCTGGCCGGGTTGCCAGATACCTTAACAACAGGGCAGTTCAAGTTGAGAAATGTTGCTGGGCGGTTTACGACAACCGACCACTCTGCTCTCCGCTGACTTCGCCCATCAGCGGCCTGACGTTGTTGTTTTCTGCTGCTGAGAGACACCCCAAGGTCGGCCAGGCAGACGCAGTTTAATTTTGGATGCAGCCTCGCGTTGCCAGTCACGTTAACATTACGTTCGCGCTTCTGCCGTCCGCCTCGTGACTTCCTCCCATAGAACACCTCCTCATACAGAAGCAAAGCATATCACGCGCCCCAGTAGCATGTTATAAGTATTAACAGGTAAATCTTATAGACGGTTGTTGTGCCACTAATACCACTTACAGCAACAACAAATTTAATGGTGTTCGACACTAAATTCTGGAATAAGTAAATAAGATTTAACAATATTCACTGAATTACTAATTGTTAAAATCGTATCGAATATAACTATCTTCTCAGCGTAGAGCAAAAAATAAAGTGGTATTCAGTGGGTATAAATTAAAGAATTGGATTGCCCGGTTGATGTGATTATTGCCATGGTGTATTCCGCATGAAAACAATTAATTTTATCATGTAAATAACTCTGGTTGAATCTAATTACAAATAAATTTGCTAAGCATCCTTTAACAGTTATTAGTCTATTCATACTACTTGTGTTTGAATTGATTATTCAAATTCAGAGAAGAAAAATTATTGTGCGAATAAGTAGGTAGTATATATAGCAGAAGCAACTTTAAAGGTTTTTCAGTTAATTAGAAATTTTAACTTCCAGGCCAACTCATTCTACAGTAAAGCTTCCTGTAAAAGAAATTTATCTTGTCTGATACAGTACGGAGCAGTAGAATATCAGGACAGCATACAACAGCTCAGTTGAAGAATGCAGTTCAGTTCTATAGAAGTCTCAAGTTGGTGGATGCGGTTGTCAATTAAGAGTCTCGAAGCTCGATAAACGGTTTCCAGTTCAGTTCTTGAGATTCAGCAAAAAAAAAACGTTTTAATTAAACTTAACTTTTTTTCTTACCAATAACTTTCAGTTGTCTTGCTGTTACTCCAACTCACTCTTTTTATACATAGCACATAGCAATAAAGTTTGTAAGTTTTTACCAAATCTTATAGTAACGTGGCGTGTACATCATCTAGTTGTCCTCCTTGTTGAATATGAAACATGAAAATTCTTTGAAAATTTGTAAAGCTCCTGCTATTAAAAATAATTTCAAATTACCGGTACTTTAAAATATTAACAGGTTTGACGAAGACAACATAAAATGTATCTGTAAATAAACAGTTATAATTACAGAAAATCAAACACTTTACACAAAAATGTGTCTAAAGCAAAATATGACAGTATTTTAAAGTATTAATACTATTGAGGTAAAATAAGTCTGTCAATGTGTGCAGCCAGAATGGTCTCGCTTATAAGCTGTAGAGACATTATCTATGAACGATTTCTGCTATGGATTAGTCAGCTGGAGGTGCTCAATCTATACTATGGAGGTATATGGAGTGGAAGCCTTTGAGCAAATTTGAAGCCGGCCAACAGACGACGTTTAAAGACAAGGATAGAGCTAGTGGTGGCAAAAACATGTAAACATAGCATTGAGCTGAATGAAAATGTTTCAGTTTTTTGTTAACTACACATTATGGTGAAAGTTTGTGCAGCTCTTGGCCTTACAAACATATTCGATCGTTGCGGAGGATTATCTTTGTACAGGTAAGAAACTTTTATTTAAATTCATCAAGTTTATAAAGTACATACACACAGCGAGAGCTAATTCGGTATTTTTATATTTCTGAAGCAATTGTAAACTGTTGTGTACGATTTAAATAGAGAATTTGCTCGAATTTTTGTAAAAAAGTTACATAATTACATTGCTTTCTGCTATTGTTTTGCCACCCAAACATGGCGACTCATGAAAAATAACGTCCTGCGCATGCGCAGTTCGAAAATGTTCGAAAATGTTCGGCTTCACACGATTGCCATTGAAATGTATGGCAGATGCCACTCCATAGACTAATACCTCTATGTTCTATACCCGGCCCTGAAGGCGGGAACACGTTTCAGTTCCAGAAATGTCGCATCTGTTGTACTTTCCATCCGTGTTCTCTTTGTTGCGTCGCCTCTGTCACATCACGTAGAAGAACAGGTCTGGACACTCGCCTGGAAACTTGACCCCCTTGTTGTTTGGCTGCAGTTCACCAAGTTACCGAGAGAGTTGTTGAGTCTTTGGCGTTGCAAACAGGGCAGTCGGGCTCAAACTCCACCCACTTCCCTCCTACTTTCTTCCAGTGGTTACATTATAAAGATAAGCAATTTATCATAACGTGTTTATCAATTTATGAAGTACTTTCTTCACTCACAATCCTAAAGCGTGTCCCCAGCAATCTTTATTTACTTTATAATGTAATCACTGGAAAAAAAGTGGGCGTAGTTTGAGCCCGACCGCCCTGATTGTAGCGCCAAAGACGCACGACACTCTCGGTAACTTGATGAACTGCAGCCAAACTTGTGCCCTCCCTGCGAACAACCCTCAAGCCGCCACTGCTACAACCACTGACACGCTGGTATGTAGGTGCAGCTTATCACTGACTGCTCACAACACAATAAGTAGTCAGTATACAGGATGTTTCTTAACTTATGTTACAAACGTTGGGAGGTGATTCCTCATAGTGGCTGTAAAAACGACGATGTTACACAGCGGTAAAGCCCACTTCACTCACTCACATACCAACCACCACGCTACGCTACATGTCTCCGTGCAACTTGCAAATTTTACATGCAGTTTATTATGAGCTGTTTAGCTATGTTTTTTTTTTTTAAATAATAACAGGCATGCTTGAATGTTTAACGTTCAACGCGGTAATCGATAATTGTATCCATTCACAATGCATTGCACTGTAGTACCAAGAATGCAGTGTATTACAGCCACTGGCTATTAATTTGTACGAATTATTTTCTCGTAAACGGTGCTTTCTAGCGACTTGCGACAAGAGGACCTTTTTTCATTATTTAAACGTACTCTACAGAAAGACAACATAAAAGTTTCACAGAACCCAACGGTAAAAAAAGTTCTGGGTAATGTGAGGGTAGCCACCCCTGTTATTTACATGAAGGGGTGGATTTTAACGAGCGGTTTCCTCATAGCTTTGAGGATCTCAACGATACTAAACAATGTGCTGAGATTTGTAATCGAACTTAATGTCGTTTCCGATATTTTCTGGAGAAAACATTTTAAAAACGGATTTTCAAAGGTTCGTATCTCCCTTATAATAGCGCTAGACGAAAATGTCTTGGCGTGACTATACCTCAAGTTTTATGAGGAATTACCTCCCAACGTTTGTAACATAAGTTAAGAAACTTCCTGTATATTTCATGGTCATTGGTACACGGCGACGCGCTCACAGGAGTGTACAGTTCTCTACAACTTGTGCCCTCCCTGGCAACAAACCTCGAGCCGCCACTGCTCCTTGGTTGCCACCCTCATTGTCTTCTCAGACTAGAACACACCCAGCTGTCGCTCAGAGCGCACGTCCATCTGCCGCTTGTTCGGGTCCCATTTATGTAGAGACGCTCCTTAAATAAACTCTCACTCAGACGAGAGATGGATATTCGTTCTTCACCTTCTCCACAGTGGCGTGTTTGTTTGTCTACCGCCATGCGTGGTCCGTGTGTATCATTTGCTACATCCATCGCACCACGGCAGTCATGACGCGAACCTCAGACTCGCGCGATTTGATTGGCAACTATTTACCTCGCACGGCAACTAACAACCTTGGCTGATGGAAACGTGCCTTGCTTCTTGAATCCCTGCACGTCTGTTCTCCCGACAGCTCAGCGCCTTCCAGACGTCCTGTATCAGTACAGACGGCCGCACGTCTAGCAAACCTTTCCTGTCAACACTCGCTTTAAAACTCTGTTAGTGTAAAGTCTCTCTATGACTGTGTGAAATGTTTGGCACGTCTCCACTCCCTGAAGGCAGTCAGTAGATGTTAATTTATTAGATATACAAAAAAATAGTATATATTTGGACACCACCGCTAGCAACCACACGTACCTGGCGAATACTGATGTACACGTTTCTGCTCCTCGGAGGCACAAGACACTATGTCCATTTTGTGTCAAAATTCACTTTTTACAGTCAACATTGCCACATTTTTTAAACCTTTCTAGTGGCATGCTACACAAAATCAAAGTTAAAAAAAAAAAAAAATAGTTTGGTCACTAAACAACTGAATACGCCACCAGATTTTAAATTACTCTCCTGAAAAAAAAATACGATTTTTGTGCATACGTGTCTAATGCTTCCGAAGTACAAATACGTTACATAGGACTCAGTCACAAGCGAACCTACATATGTGGCACTATTGACTGCTTGATTAGAGCAACGATTATGTCGCGAAACGGATTTTCCGCTAATAGGTTTCAAAACCTTACGTGCACATATGTAGCTCTACTTCATGGTTATTGGCAGGTGTATTTCTTCAGACGTGTCGTCTCCCATTTGACTGCACCAGTCAGAATAAGCTTATTGTAGCCCCATAGGTATGTAATTTTCCATTTGAACTCTTAAGACAAGTGAGAATTATAAAACCCTATCTCTGACCATAATGCAGATGTGCCGATGTATGTGTAGGGCATTGAAGATAAATGGTGCGAACAAACTCATAGCACTAGTTATAACAGCCACTACCAGAGTCAATAAATGTCCGTATATTTTAGGCAGTAAATAGAGATGATGGTTAGAGACGATGATATATCTCGAAGATTTTTTTGTGTCAACATACCCTTGGAAATCCTACAGTTTCTTGTGATGTGTATGGTTGGGTCACAGAATATTTAGGAACACGGAAGTGAAATAGACGGTACGGTGACGAACTCAGTCACACACGCCAGCAAAATGGCTTCGCTGGCCAGTAACATGGCGGAAACGCCTACGGCCAATAATCGTAAGGCAGCTGCCCTGCTGGCCGGCAGCCAGGCCAGTAGGAAACCTGTAGTAACATGCAGGGACCAAACATACACGGGGCTGATAACAACCTCGGGCAACCAATAAGCGGCCAAGTTCTCCCGCATCAAATAAGCCGCCACGTCATTTCACTTCTGTATTACTATTTAGTCTGTGGTTGGGTGATACACTCTAAATATGAATTAGTGAATATTCACTGATTCACGCTGATGGATGGGGCAGTTTCAACAATTTGAATCAGTGAAAATAGTCATTATTTAAAAAGTGAATATTCATTGAATTCCTTTAAGAGTGCCAACATCTCACAAATTAATCAGTGAATATCCACCTTTTCTTCCAGTTATTTTCAAAGAACCGTTTTCACTTATTGATTCAGTGAAAAATTACTGGAAAAAAAATGTGAACATTAACTAATTAACTTGTGCAATGTTGGCACTCTTTATCGGAATCAGTGAATAGTCACGGATTTCACAGTGGTTTCTCACTGATTCAGTTTGTTGAAACTGCTCCATTCATCGGTGTGAATAAGTGAATATTCACTAATTCAGATTTAGAGTGTATACCTCTGACACAACGTAGATGTCTGCGGACCAATAATGAGTATTAAATTTTACAATAGCGGGAGTCTTACTGTCTCTGTCAAATAGGGAAACATATCCGCGTACAAGCGAAAGCCAGTCGTCTTTTCATAAGCTTAACGTGCGTTGGAACCCAGCAAGCAGTCAAGTATTCCTGCTATAAACCATCATCTCTAATGATGCTATACCGCGAAAATTATTTGAGCCAACATGCCCTTCGAAACACTGTGGTTTCTTACAACACGTAGGCTTGGGTGATTTACGTATGGCACAACGTACATGTCTGCAGACCACCGTCGTAGAAGAACAGGTCTGGACACTCGCCTGGATATTTGACCCCCTTGTTGTTTGGCTGTAGTTCACCAAGTTACCGAGAATATTGTCTTTTATTGGCGCTGCAAACAGGACGGTCGGACTAAACTCCGCCCACTTCCTTTCCACTAAGATAAACAATTTATCAAAACGTATTTTGTATCAATTTATGAAATACTTTCTTCGCTCACAAATTTAAGAAAAGGCTCCAGCAATCTTTATTTACTTCATAAATTTAACAATGGAAAAAAGTGAGCGGAGTTTGAGTCCGACCGCCCCAACTGAAGCGCCAAAAAGTACGACATTCTCGGTAACTTGACGAACTACAGCCAAACAACAAGGGGGTCAAGCAAAATACATTGTTAGATAGGCGAGTGTCCAGACCTGTTCTTCTACGACCGTGCTGCAGACCAATAACAGGCATTAAATTATAATAGAGGGATTCCTATTGGCTCAGTCAAATAGGGCAACAGCTCTACGTACAAGCGTACGCTGTAATCCAGCAAACAGTCAAGTTTTCCCGCGATAAACCGTCTTCTCTAGCAATATAATAATGTTGCGTGCTCCACCAGTGTGTTAAAATGTGGGCTTCCGCAATCGCCCCCAATTTTACATAAGCACACCACCTCGTTTTAAGTGATTCATTTTTAACCTTCAGTAGAGACGGAAAAAATTCGCGATTTCACTGACTCGTAGGCAAACCTGCAGTAATATCTGGGAACTGAAGCAGACTGCTGGTGCTCATTGGCTGTTCGCTGAGCCAGCGATATGGACCTTTATTGAGTTACGCTTTTGTTATTGGCTCAGCAACTTCCAGAAACTGTCAAATATCGAGGGCCAATGGACGACTTGAAAAGAGGCGGAGCTTCAGTCAGGTGTGGGATACAATTCATTTCTCCATGGATACCGCAGCCGAACATAACCTTCATTTAGCTGTTTGGCTTCACATGTCCCGGATGAGATGCACGTCAAGAAAATTGATTATATGTTTGGAATTTGCCGTTTCTTCAGGTAAACATTAATCTTATGTATTTGCGTATCTGAACCATGAAATTGAAACTAATATTTTGTACCCTTGCGTGCAAATTTATGATTGCGCAACATTTTTGCTTTCTGCAATTACCAACCAACAAATCAGCATGTTTGTTAACAAGCTTTGTTTCCCACAGTACTTTTCCCCTGCGGTGACGTCAGGGGGCGTGTACTTCAAGTCGTCCATTGCGAAAGTAAAACGAACTTATATTAGTTGGAAATAAAGCTTGTTTCCAAAAGAAAACGTGAATTTTTCTGGTCACTTCTTATCAGTCTATTGTTAGAGGCACGATTATTTCGCGTATTCATCTGGTAGCAGCTTAGAATTCTCAGTCGTATACACGCACCGGGCACAGTCAAGTACTCATTGGCTTCTTTCAGTACAAGAGGGTACCACGAGAGTTCACAACGAGTTATTTCCTTACTCCTAGAGACCTGAAAAATTCGCGCTTTCTTTTGGGACCTTGCTAGATTTCAAAGAACTGTAATTTCGTGTCACTTTCACAGTTGGTCATTGACATATTTGAAGACCTCCCGGAGGACGCTGAGCGAATAGTAAGAAAGCTCTTGTCCAATAGCGTGTTTCCACTCTGCCAGCAAACAGACAACGGTCAGCTGGTGTTTGTTAGAGTACACACATGTTCTTGCAGGCTAGCCTACAGGCTATTGAACCCGAGAATTTTTCCGGTCTCTATGTATTCCTTACTGGTTTGCAGTCGTCAAATGTGTATCAAAACTACTGTTGTCCGATCACAGTGACGACAGTGAGGTATACGCTGTTGACGTTCAACCTGGTCTAGAATCAACACGCGAAATAATCGTGCCTCTATTTACTGGATGCTTCAGCGAGCAGCTAGTATCTGTCCGAAATCGTTCCTGTTTACACGCAGGCATAGTATTTGCTCGAAGTTCTCCAAGAAGTGCGTAAAAAATATTAATAGAGTCACTGATGTTTCCACCATCTTGGTTCATTGCCTTACGTGCACACCTTGAGATGGCGTGGTACATAATTCAACGCTAAAAGCATTAATCTATAACTGTAGGTTTCTTGAAGCCAATTTGCGAAAATTAAACAAAAGCAACCCTAGACAATAGTTTTGGTCAACGTTTTAAATAGAGATTGTTTCCAATGTTACGAACTTCTGAGGCACAGTCTCTGACGCCAGAACCTCGTGCATTTAACTGCGGCGCAAGAGATCACGCGTAACGAATTAGTAATTCTGGATAAATATTTACTCATAAAGTTGGCAAATACCATTATCTACTATTGTCATTAAATATTTTATCCATGTTGGGTTTGAAAAAAGCGTAGGAATCAATCGTTATTTTCATCGTTTATTTATCTACCACGCACTCTTGAGTTCTGGTTGATGTGGTTATTGCCAGCCTGTCTTCGTGCAGAGGCTTCACTTGTTTGAATGTGCCAACAGGAACAAGGTTACTGCGACACCACACGTCTGTGATTAGTAAGATCCCCAGACGCTGAGAGTTAAAAACAGCCAGTAACTGACCACGTAACAAAACTGCAGTTGTGCACACAAGGCATTGAAACAAGTTGATGCAAAACGTTTGTAACCAAAATCAGTGGTTCTAACAATTACACAATGCAGTCGTTGAGGAAATGTACAAGCGTTTGTATTCTAACTTATCTCTAAATTAATTCGTGAAATTTCCGAGAACCTGATGATTAAAGTTTGCCACTTAGTTTCGCTTCTGGGTTCGTGTCTAGTCTGGATTTAGGTAGAAAATTTCTTACTTCTCTTCACAAATGCTGTAATATTTTTTTCTACAAATGGACGAATAACTGTGACAGAAAACAGAGATAGTATAATTGTCGTATGTGAACGTAGTTTTTCGAATGCATACACGCTGTGAAATATTCCCGTGATAAATGTCTTATGTAGGGAAAATAACATTCACAAATAAGTTCTGCTTGCCTTCTCCCTTCCCCTTTCCTTCTATCAAAATGAAACATATCTCAACATCAGAATCTCAATATAGACGTTAAACAGAGATAACTAAAATGCCCTCAAACAAAAAGTGAAGGATTTAAATACTCTATGACCTCGCTATCGATGAGACGTAAACATCGCTTACCTTACATTAATGTTGTTATTATCATTGTCGTGTAAAACAGTGTAATAATAGAATTGAAAATAAGAGGTAATGTGTTTGCTAATAGGTTAAAAATTATTTGGTCCAACTGACAGTATCGTTACACGATCATCCATTTATGTTTATTTTGCGAATAATATTATTGGACAACTAAAAAGAGAGTAGATATCGTTACACTGTCTGACTGCTATGTTGAAAAGAATTTTTATAACGTATAGCCATTTTTTAAAACCAGAACGTATTACGGATTCATAAAATTGTTTAATTTAAAAAACTCGTAAGTAATTGAATAACGAACATTATAAAATAATAGATTTTTTAAATGAGTCTTCAAAATGAAAATAATTAACACAACTGTGAGAAGGTTTTCGATTTCTACACGCTTTTCAATTTAAATAAAATTACTCACAAAGACAACGTCAATTGTAGATGATGGCCTTAAGAAATAAGCGACGATAGTATTTGTAAACCCACTATATCGAGATTGTAATCTGAAAGTTCTGAAAGCGCGGTAACTTTTGAATACTGACGAAAACAGATACACAAGAATTCCAATAAGGGATGAGGGGGACATTAGTAACAATTTACTGGCCAACGGAATAAAGAAAAGACAAAAAAATTTTAAAGGCAGTAGTAGTCAAGCTACGCGTCAGCCGGCAGGAACGAAAAACAGACTTTTTTTTTTCGAAAGAGCTAGAGAAGAAATAAGCCTAGAAATAAAAATGCAGAGTTATAAAACCAACAACGGAAGAGACGAGTTCGTCAACAAAAGTCGTTTACTAGCCCATTGAAACATTCTACCATTTATATTACCAACTAAACTACATAAATATTCCAATTCACTTTCCCAGGGTTGTTTTATGTAGCAAGGCGCCTCTTATGTAAATATATTTAAAACAGATTCGCTACAAGGGTTGTTATTCTTCATAAAGTTTTGCTCTGTTATAAAATACTATATCATTCAGTTTGTTTTGTATTAGTCGGGAGTTTTAATTTTGGTCGTTATGAAGTCGCCTGTAGATATGAGCCAACCCGTATCTGCAGACCGAAAGCAAGGTAGCACCAAGGGCTACACTGGCACGCTGGTCATGTCCCACGTCGCCGCTATACACGAAACACTAAACTGGCATGTATCGTACTGCTTACACCGCAATTGTATTTTTAAAAAATTATTGAATTTTATAAAATTTTTGTTTTCAGTTTCAGCATTTTAAAAAAATACAAATAATTTATATTTTTTTTATGAGCATGTCATTGTAGCCTGCAATGTCTTTATCCACTGTGATTTTTTTTAGTTTGGTATACCAGTTGGTTTTAGTGTAGTCGTTAAAACGGAAACAAGCAACATATGACTTTAATAAGCCATTACGCGAAAACTACGAGAGATAAAAAAATTCATAAGAGCCAAATTTAGTCACATTTTGTGTCTAAAATAAGAAAAAAAATATCTGGTACAAATAAAAAAATTAAAAAATGGTGATGAAAATTGCGGTAGCCGCGCCCTTAAGCCGCTCGCCTGCTTGAAGCCTGACGGCCCACGAGCGTGTAAAAGTTGCTGTTTTTCCACCAAGCGTGGTGGCAGGTTTGAGAAACATTCCACTTCCCCTCCTTTTCCTGCTCTCAGTTGACGCGGAGTGGGGATGACCCATAACGACCCTCTTCTATTTCCTCTGCTCTCTCCACACTCCTCTTCTGTCGAA
>PNEQ01132094.1:0-20912 GCA_003012365.1 Medauroidea extradentata
GAGGGTTGCATTCGAGATATTCTGGAATTCCAGGCGCCGAGAAAACATACACTCTTCTTGTAATAGCTTTTCGGTTTAAATACTATGAAAAGTGAAATTTTTATAACTTGTTTTGAAAGTCCATGGATGAAACTACTTCGTGATTGTACTCATTTTATATTTTCATGATTTATTTATGCTTTTACGTGTATACGAAAAATACCATATTTAGCATAATGCACATTTAATACAAAAATTTTTTCAAAAATTTAAAATACTTTCAATCGATAGCTTACATAGTGTACTATTGTTATCTCAAAAATTACCAATATATCTCTTCTGGTTCTCCAGAAACCTATGGCACGAAATGTCGAAAATCGTAACTTTGAGAACCTATAATGCTCAAACTAGAAATTTTAGAAGTTAATCTTTTCGGCACAAAAGCTAGTCTATAGGATACCTATATGTAGGGATAATAATTAGCTATAAAATTTTTCGGGTCCAACAGCCACGGCGACGACGGTCAACCTAGCCTCAGCCAGGGCCGCGTCAATTCGAACCTTTTATGCGGGCGCAAGACAACTTGACGTAGAGACAAAACAGTTTTGTTCTAGGAGTACAAGAGACTATATAGTTTACGAGGGATAAGTACCCGCCATTTTGGAATAATGGAACTACTGCATCTAATCCTGCTTATAAATTTTCCGTAATGTTTGATGCTTCAACAAAGCAAAAGGAATAGTTTTTAACGTTGTGTACAGTTGGCATTGCTTGAATACTATTGCTTATACTATATCTGTGACCAACCGTAAAATGGGGGAGGGGGGGTTAACAAAAACTAAGAAAGGTAGTGAAGGTGTGACAATTTGGTAACGCTTTAGAAGGTAATATCTGTGCCATGTCAGACGGGAAGTTTTAATAAATCTCACTGTATCAAACTTAAGGGTAAAATTTAAGAATTTGAAGATGCAGGTACTTATCCCCTTAAACAAATTAAGCTGTCCCAGATTTACAGCTCAGTTTAGGTTACTTTTAACTCTACTATCCTAGGTTAGTTTAAATTTGCTTAAAACGTATATCCCTTGGGTTGTTTAGTTTGGCTCTCTCTCTATCCTAGGATTCTTTGGCTAAGTTTAAAACTAACTCCCCTGGGTTTTATAGCTTAATTTAGTTTACTTTTAACCCTACTATCTTAGGGTAGTTTAAGTTTGCTCAAAACCTGTTCCCTTGGTTTGTTTATGTTTATTTGACTTCTATATTATCCTAGGTTTGTTAAGTCGAGTTTGAAAGCAACTATCCTTTGTTTAGGTTAATTTAAACCTTACTATCCTAGGCACGTTTAAATTTACTTAAAACCTCGACGTCTTGGTTTCTTTATGTTAATTTGACACCCACTGTTCTAGATTTGTAGTATAGCTAAATTTAAAACTAACTATCCTAGCTACGTTTAGGTTAGTTAAGGCTGGTTTAAATGGTACTGTTCTAGGTTTGATCAAACTACTTAATCGAACGACAGTTAGAAGAAATAATTTCGTTTGGTGCCACACAGACATTATTGCAATAAACATGAGTGGTACGTCTCGGCAAAAATGCATAGTTTTATATATTGGTACGACACAGTGTTAGTTTTGTAGACATTACGTGCGAGTACGTTTTCCACCTGTGAAAATTTTTTTAATCTCGCGTAGTCTTCACATAGAGGCATGTCAAAGAATAAATTTGCAAGTCAAGCGAACATACAAGTAACAAAAACGAACTTACTCGAACGAAATAATTCACACTGCAGTTAGGTATCATTGGTCATGTGTTAAAAGATTTAAAAACGCATAGCATAAATACTTTGTATTTTATAAAAATTGTAGTGCAAGAAGAAAGTTATCATCATTTTTTAACATACATAGGAATATCGTTGTGTGTTTTTAAATCTTTTAGTATATGCCCTGTTATACTTTACTTCAGTGTAAATGATTTCATTCGAGTATGTTCGCGTGTTTTACTTTGAAATGCATGTATGGTAAAACTATGTGAACTAAAAAATGTTCACATGTTTAACATGTAGTCATAAAGTAATGTCTACAAAACTAACATTTTGTCGTACAAATTTTAAATTATGTATTTTTGCCACTCGAATGCCCTTAATTTGCTGCTATATTCGACTGTAGTCGAATATACAAAATATTGCTTAATGCGACATGCGACTTTAGTCGAACACCAAATTAAATGACTCCGTAAGCACTAGGTACATGGTTTTCTCGCTTGTAATTAACCAAATATACCTATGCTATTTACAAAAAAAAATTTTACGCTATCTTGGAAATAATAAGATACTTTTATCCCGCAGCGAAAGAGTTAAGTGCACTCATAAGCAGAGACCTGAAAAATTCGCGGGTTCTCTGACATGTAGGCTAGCCTCCAAGAATATATGTGAAATAGTGCAGACAGCAGCTGTTTATTAGCTGCTCGCTGACACTGTGAAATGGGCCTGTATTTAGTTACAGTAATATTATTGGCTCAGCTACTTCCAGGAAGTGTCGAGTAAGTCAACGGCCAATTGTGATCGTGATGCAGACCAATAGTTGCTGGAACTCTAGCTTGCGCCTAAAAGAAAACGCGAATTTTTCAGGTCTCTACTCATAAGAGAGAGTTAAAACGTAGTATTGTACAAGTAACTGGCGAAGGAAATAAAATACACATAGATGATATAGGAGGCGAGGGCTAACACTAGAGGTACATCAATTTCGCGGATTCATCTGGCAGCAGCCTAGACTTGTCAGTCCTATACACCCACTGGCCACAACCGATTATCTATTGGCTTATAACCGTACAAGCAGGTAGCAAGTGATATCACTTCGCATTATTTCCTTATTTACTACTGGCTTGCAGTAGTCAAACGCGTTTCGTAACAGTCGCCAGCAAGTCACAGACATGACAATGAAGTATACATAATTGGCGTTCAACCTGACCTGGAATGTATCTGCGAAATTTACGTAGCTCTAGCTAACACAGTCCAAGTTTCACAAGCTAGTTTAGACAAATAACGTATTCAAAAGGAATTCAATTTTGTCGAGCTGAAGAAAACTGGCACTAAGAAGATAGAATTTTTTAACGTTTGTATATTGCGAAATAAACGCATAGGCGAACCAACAGATTGTGTGATTGCTCAGCAAAATATGAACACTATTTAAATTGATTTTGTTGATGTAATAAAAATATACACTTTCGTCCACCAAATTTTTTTTCCTGAGTCAGCAAAACTTGTCTTGAACTTCGAGATAGACGACTACCTTAAATGTGTTCAGATGCGATATAATCATAATTTTATTTTTTTATTTCATACTCTTAGTTTTGAAGACGGTTCTTTTGAGTTCTGTTTCCTATTACGAAACATTTTAGCTGCCATAATTTTCTTGTGTCGGTGCGTCAAAGTTATAATGTGCATGTTACGTTTTCATGCAAATTGTGAATACCAATTGACTTACTTAAGTGAGATAATTCACAGTGAAATGACAAGCCATGGTTTATGTAACAAAACTTTAACAAAACTTCTAGAGAACAATTTTAGTAGTTAAAATAATGCTGTGTTAGTAACCTCTTTCCTGTATTGCACTTTTGCGAGTTGTGGGTTTCTAAACATATGGGATGTAAGTTAACCGTAAATTATTCAATTTAAGTAAGCCAATTGGATTTCACTATTTGCATTGCATTGCAGCGTAAATAGCAAATGTTGACTTTGACGCACCATTACGAGAAAAATTTTAATTGTTTTGTAAAAGGAAACCATATTTTTAAAAATAAGATGGTCTACATAACAAACACAATTACATAAAAACATGAAGTTATGATTTTATCGCACTTAAAGAGCATCCTCAAGAGTGTTTGGAAACAATATTTTTTCCTGGCCCGATAAATTTTGAACTTGGAAACAGCTAAAAATTTACATAGTTTCCATCTACGCAACATAACCAAAAACATAACCTGTTCTTCTGTGCACAAATATGTTACGTAATTATACTGGATGGTTCGGGAATCAGTAAGTACTAAATTAAACCCTGTTAAATTTCTGTTTTCAGCCAATTCGTATCTTTCGGCACGTGGCGTCAACGACGGGACATATCTAACCTCTCTGGACACGTCACTTGATGTTTGCGTGTGTAAGGTAAATTGTGAAGTCGGTAGGAACTTATATAGTTTGGTAAAAATAATTTGTTGGTTGTATACAATTCTATTAGAGATTTCAATTGATTTTATTTCAGTAGTGTTGCGTTTGAATAGGAAAATACACGGAATTTTATTAAGATAGTTCGTTGCCAACTATACTAGCAAAGGCCACTATTGTTAATGTTAAATTATGTGCAGTAACGGCAAGGGATATTTTTCAAAGGTTAAGATTTTAGTGCTCACTCTATCTCGAATTGTTTCTCCGCTGGGCGACTAGTGCTGATGTGTCGGAATGAACGGACGGCTATTGGAACGCCTCACGTGAAAGCTAAATTGCTCAATTTCAGTATAATTTGTAGCTTAACTCTTTGTTCGTCGGTGTGATCATTTCCAGGACAGAGCCATTGTTAAGAGAATAATGAGATGAAAAATGAAGGAAATCTGTTGTTATAACAATACCCTGCTCTGTATTTGTCAATAACGTTTTGAATTCTATCTTGCTATTATGTTCACTTTTTGCTATGGAATAACGCCTCAGAAATGAACTTTAGATAAACTATATTAATTAACGTATTTTTCAAATTGTAAATTTTTAAAATTATGTTATAGATATTAAATGTTAGATATTTGAGGTTGTCTGAAAGTGGCAATATTTCTTAATTAATTTCATGTTTAATCATTTGTATTTCAAAAAGCTTTGTTTATAATCGACCAATTGAGAAGTAATTTCTTTAACATTGATTACTGGTGTAAAACGATATAGTGATTGATTGACTTAATTTTATTGTCATGGGACTGAACATACAGTTTTAAACAACGTCAAAAAAAGTAAATTACAATACATAACAAATTATTTACAATACAATAATTTACGTTACCAGAAAAATTACAGACATTATTTATACATAGCATCTAAATACTGTTGTACAGAATAAAAAGGTGTTTTCAACAACAATTGAGGGGTTCTGCTGTAAATAATGTTAAGGGACATTCAGAGCGAAACAGTATTAATATTATCATGTGTAAAACATAGTAAGTAACACCATTTACGAATTTTTATTTCAGAGTTCCATTCCAAGTCTTGAATTAAAATGGAATTCTTTTCTAATATGAATATAATAGGTCATTTACTATGTTTTATAGTTCATAACATCGTTTCTCTCTGAATGTCCCTTGCCATTATTTACAGCCGAACACTTCATTCATATAAGTTTCGTTCAAAAATATTTCTTGACATATTTACATACGGCAGGGTAAGTTTATTGTAAAGCTTTATGCCTATGAATTTACGGCTTTTGCATAGTTTTGTAAGTCTGCAATATGGGACATCAATTCTTTCATGATTTCTAGTATTGTAATTATGAATAACTGGTCTATATTGCAATCCAGAAAGATGTTTTTGTATAGCACAATAATGTATAAAGATACACATTTATAACAGTCATAATTTTCAATTTAATAAATAAAGGTTTACAGTGAGCATTTGTTTCAGAATTAGTCATTATCTTATGACTATTTTTGTAACATCAGAATATCTGTTACCTTATTGTTATTTCCCCATAATAATATTCCGTAATTTACTATGCTTTGGACAAATGCAAAATGAGCCGACCTGACGTAGACTGGTATTTTTTAAATTCCTTAATACATTTTTTACTCTAGAGAGTCTTATTTTGATATATTGTATGTGGCGTCCCCATGTACGTTTATTTTCCATTTCTATTCCTAAAATTTTTTGAGGCTCTTGACCATCATTAAAGGGAATCGCGCTAAGACTGCAAACCATTTTTTTTTTTTTTTTTGTTTTATTTTCGTTAAGTAAGAAACCATTTTCTCTGAACAACACATCAGCTTGAATCATTGTTTTGCATGCATCGTGCTACAAGTCGACATGACAACGTACACTAATGCACGGAACGGCACACATGGTCCTCCTGTACAGTGACATGGAAGGTAATGCACGCGCTGCTGCACGATTGTATCACGAGAGTTTCCCTGCGCGGAGGCAACCTCATCATGAGAACTTCAGCATGGTCACCCAGAGCCAGCGTGAAACAGGCACGTTTAAAGTGCAAGGTGGCTCTGGTCACCCAAGGAATGTACATACACCAAATGTGGATGACGAAGTTCTCAACCTTGTGGAGTAAAAAGCCGTCAACAAGCACCCGCACCTTTGCGCACAGAGTGGGTGTGTCCCATTCAACTGTATGGCGTGTTATGCACGAGCACCTGCTACATGCCTACCACGTGCGAAAGATCCAGGCGTTGTCACCAGCAGATTTCGCTCCTCGACATATGTTTTCGCAGTGGTTCCATCGTATTGTTTATTGGTGAAGCGACATTTACGCGAGATGGTTACTTTAACAGCAGGAACAGTAACATTTTGGACGACATAAATTCTTATGCAACTGCCATAATAGCGAACCAGCAACGATTCTCTGTGAACATCTGGGCGGGTATTGTCGGCGACCATCTCATTCTGCCCTACTTGAAGCCACCCCGATTGAACGGACATATGTACTGCCAATTCCTGCAATTCACATTGCCAGAGATTCTTGAGCATGTGCCACTTGTGGTTCGGCAACGTATGTGGTTTCAACACGACGGTGCCCCTACACATTACACACGAGCTGTACGTAAACACCTAATTGGAAGAGGTGGGCCTATTGCGTGGCAAGCAAGTTCTCCAGACCTTAATCCACTCGACTTTTTTCTGTAAGGGTTCATCAAGGCTCTGGTGTACGACACGCCCATCGAGTCGCAGGAAGATCTGCTAGCTAGGTTCTATTTCTCGTTAAAGGGAGGCAATCCCACATAATCTGTTTATGAAACTCAATAATACTTTACCACACACAAAGTCGCAGGACGCATTCCACAATGGCGCAGCGTACAATTAGTCATTCCTGGTTGCATAACTTGGTAGACAATAGCAGTTCTCTGTGAAATGTATTTTTCAAATTTTTCCGACGTTTTATTATTTTTGGTCACAAATAACACATTTTTACTGTCAAATACTTATTTTTTTTTCCAAAAATAAGGGGGGGCACCCCATTTAAACATGATTGAGATGTGTTAAATGTACAAATCCCTTCATGCTATTACTGATTTCGGTGAAGCTTATTGGTACCCAGATTTCTGTCAAGCAAGCCGTTTTCAAAATATTTATATTTCCGCCTCAGGAATAACCTGTTAAAGTTTGTCGGTATGTTTTAGATACGCGTTTTAGATACACACACACAACGGATTTTCGCATAAAAATATTATTCAAGGATTTTTTTTTTGCAGTGTTACAAATACACATGTTTTACATAAGTACTATTTGAATAGCACCTTAATGACATTTTTATAGTTTCGGTAATAGTTTTCATGTATTTCTGCACATTGTATAATGCGGTGTATAGTGCTCAACATGCGGACACTACTGCTTACTTAAAGGGAACAGTCTCTGCTATGTTAGTCAATGCAGGTAAGGTAAGTGGGCTTTACGTCTAGTCGACAGCGAGGTCATTATAGACTGTGAAACATAACTTGGCACAATGACAGGAGCTGGGAGAGGAGTCGGCCATGGCCTTTGTTAAGGAACCTTCTCACACATTCTCCCGGAGCGATTCCGGGAAACCACGGAGAAACTAAATTAGGATAGTCGGAACCGAGGATCGAACCCGGGTCCTCCCAAGTACGAGTCCAACGTGTTATCGTTGCGCCACCTCCCTCGGTATATGTCAGTCAAACACAATTTTATTCACAGTTGAACTAATTCTCGATTATGTTTTAGGCATTTAAAATAACACAGGGGATAACTTCTCATATTTTACGTTTATTTTATCGACGTTGCTATTGCTAAGTGACATTAATTTTTGAGCCCTCGCAGGAAAACCCTACTAACTACACTTCCCTTATCAGTTATTGATAAAGGTCGTGCAGATTTAATAATTTGTTAATTGTCTAACTAATATTTATTTTAAGAAAAGGGGAGGAGGGAAGATGGTGGCAGCAGAATGTAGTGGTTAGACCACTCGCCTTCCGCTAAGCCTTTTCGGGCTTGATCTTTGTTGAGTTCTTTTCGCACGTAATGTTCCCTTTTTTCCCGCACTTAAGGCTTGGTTCTGTCACATATTGCATTTTTTTTTAGTTTTGATAAGAAAATATTGAATATGCGACTACAACGCAAATTATATTTACCTTGCACTACGGTATATGCATTGCAATTTAGCTGTTAACTTATAATTATGCTGCGATCGGTGTGACAATTATTTTATATTCATAATTTGCCGTACTGATTGGTACCTAATTTTTCATTACAAGCCCGCTCGCAATAACCTGTATTGTTGCGTAGGGTAAACTGAATTTGCGCAAATTTAACGGTTTTCTTATCAAAATTTCAAAAAAGCGAAAAATAGTAAAATTCAATATGGCGACTGAAACCAAGCATTAAGCATATTACGTCGCCATTATATGACGTTATTTATTTTAACCCACTTAGGAGCGGCGAACGCCCAGATGGAAAGTTTGCCTATCGGGGTGTAATGATATGAACTTCAACGATAAACCCACGAAAATCCTCAAATAGTTTAGAAAACCTCATTTTTCTTCGAATTGCATAGCCTATTGTTAGAGACACTGGTAAATCGCGGGAAAAGTTGATTGTTTGCTAGGCTCCAACGTGCTACGTATAAGACTGAAGGTTTTGTACCTATATTGGCTATCGTTTATATGAAGCACTGTGACCATCTTCAACAGACCCAATTAGAACTGTACAGTTTTAACACAGAACGTGTGTGATTTGCCACAAAACTGTTCACACGTGTCACGATTGAGATACTACAGTTTATTGCAGACTATGTTAAATATTTTCGCGATTTTCCAGTGTCTCTACCTATTGTCTCTGAACTTCAACCAATGGCATCTACTACTAAAAATCAAGAAATTTGATGTAAATATGTTAAGTCTTACTTCCGTTAACAGTAACTATTAGCTGAATATTAAAAGAAAGAAATATTCAAGATTAGCTACGCAAAACCGCCCTTGTCTCTATTCGCTATCGAATCGAATTCTTCCATAATTTAATTGGATAATGTACATGACGTGACCTTTGAATGGAGTTTTGGTATTTTGCGCTAATTAGCGTGTAATTGGATGGAAAAATAATTGACAAAATAATAATAAAAGTAAAAATACCGCGTCAGTTTCTGGTTACGTGCAGCAAGTTTTGTCAGGTGCTACAAACATAAATTAGGCCTAGTCGATACAAAATGTTAACAAAACAAGGAGAATACAAAGAAGTATATTTCGTTGTATCTGAAAATATTTACTTAGAACCTTCATCTTGCAATTCAGTGCCAACCATACGATGCATGAAGTAACCAATGTTAACACACCTATATAGACCTACAGTTATCCAGTTTTTAAAAGTAAACGACCAAGTGAGGGTGCGCAACAGTAACGCTTTATACCTGCATTCGGGAGGATCCGAGTTCGAGCCCAAGTTTCAGCCATCCTTATTTCGGTCTTCAATTGTTTCCCGAAGTCGCTCCAGGCAAATGATGGTATGTTTCCTTAGTATTTATCAACTTGGACTCCCGTCCTGATTACTTTCCGTGTGTAAAGTTGTGTGTAATCGTCTCTAATGACCTTACTTTTGACGATATGTCATTCTTCTCCCTCAAACTTTAGACCTATTGGTCCATTGTAACTTCTTAATCCGTCCAACTTCTCTTGGGTCTGCCGATGTTTCTTCCTTCTTTTGGAGTGTACTGAAGAGTTGTATTGGAATGCGTGCATCGTACACTCTTCCTATATGTTCTTACCAGTCTTGTTATTTTCTTTAATATTTTTCCCTGGGCGTTCTTTTGACGGTGCCAGGCATCATATTGAATCTCTCAATTGCAGTATCAATTTAAACCCACCTGGGATCGTATCGGGAACACAGCAAAGGGAGACAAGATGTCTGTCGACCTCACCACCCTGGTTCATAAACTACTGTTTTAAGCCTGTAAATAAATAGCTCTTAGGGCGGTATTCATAGTCGAAGGCTTGTTTGGCAAATAAGTAGTACTTCATGAAGTAATGCTTATTCTCTAAGCAATACTTATTTCAGCCATGCATTCATAAATGCCTACTTCACGAAGTAAAACTTAAACACGCATTACTTAAGTTATATAGACCAAGTTGTACTTGATGAAGTAACCAAAAAAGTATCGCTACAATATCCGTACCAACATAACACAACTGAACTTGTATGTGAATTACAGCAGTCTTCTAGAATAATTGTATATTTGGTTACATTTGACTGTCAATTCCACTTGAAAGTATTTTTCTTTTACTTTAATACATGTTCAAAATTAAATAACTATACTAAGGTCAAAAACGTGTTAGTTAACGTGTAAATACATTTTTTGTATCCATGCAGTTTGCTATAGGCGGTTCGGGATAAAGTGAGCACTAAAAAAACCCCGCTAAAGTTCTGTTTTCAGCCAATCCGTATCTTTCCGCGCGTAACGGCTAACGACGGGAAATGTCTAACCTCTCTGGACACAGAACTTGTAACATCTCTGGACACAGCACTTGATGTTTACGCGGGTAAGATAAATTGTGCAGTCAGTTTTAATCGATATAGTTTAATAAAAAAAAGTTTATTAATTATACAACAAAATTATGTAGTTTCGATTGATTTTATTTCAGTATTGGTGCATTTAAATAGGAAAATACACGGGACTTTATTGCGTAATTTCGCTGCCAACCATACAAGCAGTAAGGGAACTATAGTTAATGTTGAATTATATACAGTAACGGCTAGTGATATTTTTTAAAGGTTAAATTTTTAGTGCTCACTTTATCCCGAACGACCTATAACTGTGAAATAAAACATTACATTCACGACTCGAATAGATGAAAAATACGTTTTGCATGATCACGTGCTGTATAGGCCTACTTGTTGATTAGAATATTTTACTTAATTGTGTTTCAGTTGATATTCAGCGTACAAATGTAAATTATAGTGATATTAACGTTCATATATGTCACTTATTATTGCCGAACCTATTTTGCTTACCAACTGACAACATGACCTCATATCACAAAGCTGGCTTCGAGCACATGTAATTTTTGTGAATGACGTGGTAAAGTGTGATCTTATGAATAGCTTTCTGTCGAATTCAAAACTGGGAAGCTTCCACTATATTATTGATATGTACATGTTACGTTTGGCAGAAACTTTTTAGGCTATATGTTAAATAATGTCCATTCGTTTTCTGCAACGAAGTTAATATAATGCTGGATTTACAAGCTGGTCCTAACATTGCGTCTGTTACAGACTTAAAATGAAATGCTCTTATATTATACATCCTGAACATGTTCTTATGACCGCATCTCACGCTGCATTTGAAATACAGTTTATAAACGGCCTGCCAGACGTGTTTTGCCTACCAACTGATGCCATAACCTATCACATAACAGACTTTGAACATATTTGCGATTCTCGAGTATGATGAGCTAAAGTGAACGATCTTATGTACTAAAATTGAATGCTGTGATCACATAATTAGTTTTCTGTCAGCTTCCAACCTGTCATGTTACCACGTGACGAATAATTATTTTGGTTATAGGCGACGCTAAATTTAGTTCACTTCAATTAAAATATTATTATTCTTGTTTTTATGAGTATGTCATGACAAAAACTGATGTTATTGTGTAGAAATTTACTGGGTATAATGTTCGTAGACCTATATAGGCCTAGGCCTATTATAGGTGGATATTAAACATTTTCAATCTGCAATGTTTTCATTATAATGTGTAGGTAAAATGTAACGAAATGTTGAATTCATATTGAAACGGAATTTACAAATAAAACATCATTCCTAGGGATATGAATACCATACAAAATTCTTTAAGGCCATGCCTGGTAGTTTTGCAGTGATTTCGAAAATAATTTTTCCAAAATGAACTAATATCTCTATCACAAAATCGTTACATTGTCTTGTCACTAATACATCAAAGTTTCTATCTAAATTTTTCCGTTGCAATGAACACAGTGGATTTTTAGATTCTTGCACCCAAAGTATCACTTATTTTAGCATGAAAATGAGCCAAAATGGCACAAAATATTTTTTTTTTACTGGCAAACGACTCATTTTTTTTTAAATCCTACATATAATTGTGCATAGTATGACTTCACACGCTCTCAATTTTTTTTCAACCCATTTGGTTGAAAACTTTTTGAGTTTTTTGCACCAACGTGAAAAAAACTACCCGGCATGGCCTTAAGGAACCAAAACACGAAGAAAGGGTTTGAAAAAAGGTTAAGAAATGAGGTTATGTTTTCATCACTGTGTCTGTTTAATTTTTATTTTTCCGTTTTGTTCCATGTACGTTTTATGCCTAACTTATTAAATCCCTCTTTTCGTTAAATATGTGGAATGAAATATCAATGTGAAGGAAGGAATCCTTTACATAACCTATTATCTTAATACCATTCAAATGGATTTAAGCCGTCACGAATGTAACCCTTCTGAATTCGCACGTTTTCTTCTTCATTCTCCTCCACCTCGTCAACGAATTGTTCGAAATAATCCCACTCGCCCAGATCCATAACGGGTCAAAGCATGACGAACTAGGTTATGTACTGTTGAAAATCACACTTATAACTTTAATAAAAATTGGTTGAGTTCACTACAGACATGACTTGAAATAAGTATACTTATAGGCGTGAATAAGCACAACTTATTTGACTATGAATTCTTGAGAAATACGTATTGCTCATTGGGCGACTATGAATTCATATTAAGCACTGCATAGAGAAATGATACTTCATGAAGTACAATTCTGAGTAAAAATATAAGTATTGCTTATTCGTCGCACTATGAATTACAATTTGTACTTAAGCAAAAATATAAGTAGTGCTCATTTCAAGTATTGCTTATTTGCTGACTATGAATACCGCCCTTAGAGTGGAGGAATTTTGATTTGTGCCAGAAATATTAGCCGGAAAGTTGCTTCAAAAGGTGACTCAATTGTCACGGCAGGCGTAGGTTGTTGGAGGATTAAGGGACCTACCTACCTGTGCTTCAAAAGTGTTGCAGTGAGTTACGATTATTCTTCTTATTTGACGAAACTGTTTAACACAAATTATATTTGCATTTATACGAGTAGAACACACACTTTAAACTACGCCGCCACAGTTTTAAATATTCAGCACGTTAATAAGAAACATCATTTTCGGGCCCCTCAAAATGGCCAAAAATGGAGTTTTCAGACTGCCGTAAGTGGAAAAATAACAACCGTATTCGGAAAACACAACTATAGAAAGAAGCGTTAGACTTTGAACGTATGTTGCCCACAGATGACATATATTGTAGTCACCGCTTAAAGTCTCTTAGGGAAAAGGATAATAGTAAATCACTGCACGCCAGTTGAGAGGCGCGGGGAGGCGTTAAAGCATTAGTGGCAGTTTTACGGCTCCTGCCTCAAACACTCAAACGCAGCCTATCTAGGGAGGCCCCTTAATAATAATGTTCCACATATCAATGCCGGACCATTGCACTGTTAGTCGAGGAGTCTCCCACTGGAGCACCTCAGTAAATCTAGTGCTTTCTGGATCCTTTCACGTGCATCATCCGTAGCCAATTGAGCAGTCTTCGTGTCTTTCATGTAACTTTTATTCAAGGTATTGTAGGAATCGGAGCTCCCCGCTGAAATTCTGAAAGTGCCTCTCCATCTTCGTATTATCGCGGAACACCAGGTAGCTCTGTCGAGGAAGAATTCGCGTTTGGTGGTCTCTGGTAAGAACCCTTGCAGCGCGAGAGAGGCGGGAGGCGGAGGCCATCTCGTTGGAGCAGCGCAGTAGCCGACCAGGTGGTCTGCCAGTTGACATGTACCACGTGAGACCATCTGAAATGTTGCGGCGGGAGTGGCCGTTTGAAAGCACCGCGCCGCCACCAAAACTTTTCGACAAGTTTCCAGCGGGACGAAGGATTGTGTAATGGATGCGGAGAAAAAAATAGGCGGGGGGGAGGGGTAAAAGGGACATCGCCCTTCCGCTTGGCTCGACAATGTTGGTCGTAATGCGGCGTGTCTTTCTAAACGGGGGCAAAAACTGCTCTGTCGTGCGCTGCCTTCACACCTTGCGAAGAAACGTAACGGAATGAGGGGAAAAAAACGGGGGAATTTCGGCCACTGCAATCGAGGGTATCGCTTAATGGAACACGTTTGGAATCAAACCCCTGAAAAAAAAAATTCCCTTCCTTTTATTGTGTAAGTGTGCAATTTAACGTAGACTATTGCGACGTAGTTTAAAAAGATCTCAGTGAAAGCCACTTTAAACGACTGCATAATCTTCAAAATACACGCGTAAGATATAATTTTAATTTAAATACACGTGGTAGAATTAGCCCTTACCTAAGAAAACTGTCTTGGCCTTACTACCTCTATAACCGAATTTTATATATAAATGATCGTCGCCCAGTTAACACGCTCTAAAGCTGACAGTAAACTGTTAATACCGCTACACAAGAATGAATACTATTCGACCTCCTTTACTATAGCTGCATCGAAAGCATGCAGCAGTTTGCTGTCTGAATGCATAAACATTAAAAGTTCCAGTACTTTCAAGGAAAGAGTAATTAATTACTATCTTGGCCACTCCAGGATGGAATGAGGCAACATTTTCGACAAGTTGTGTTATATGTATATGTATGAGTGAGTGAGAGCAAGGTTTAATAGTTTTATTTCTTTGTAATTTTATTGCATAGTGTCAAAATAAAATTTATTCTAGTGCTTTCATATGTAACATATAATATTTACATATGAGACTTTTTCCATTGTAAAATTGTATTGATTACGTGACCAGCGTTAGAAAAGACGTAAATAAATAAATAAATACTGTCTGTTTGCTTGTGGATCTTAGGTTTACGAGGCAGCAAGCAAAACAAATACATTTGTAACGATACGTCTCAGTCCTGTTGACGTTACGTTTTTTGTCACATGATGGAGTTTTCTCACTCTACAGCATTACACAAAAAATAAGATAATTTGCACCGAGACGGAAATCTACCATTATAACACTATTTTGCAATTCTTCTATGTGGGTGCAAATAATAGGGCCAGGTCTTACTGCGTAAAATCTGTTAGTAATTTAGTATTGCGAGAGACGGGCGTACTGAACAAAACTATTTACATAGCAATCATTTGGAAGCGTTTACATAACCTGAAGCAGTACTACTACTACGCAACATTTATTTGGAGGGTCATCTCAACGGTTACCGAAATAATACGAAATCTTTATTTACTCGCGTAGTTTTACCAAATAACACAGTTGACAGGAGATATACTGGACACGGCTTATGCAATTCGTTCGTCATTAATGTAACCGCCAGTCACGCGCTTCAAATTCGTTATACTGTGCGGGATAGCAACTTATTTATTACGAAACTATTCCGAAATGTGCCAATGTTCGAAAAGAAAATCAAACGTCGGACAAGGACGCATGTCATTGTTAAGACGGCGTGGTAAATAAATAAGCGCTAAGTTCAACAATTGAGATCTACACTATTTAAAAGTCAATTTAGAAAAACAGCAATCCTTCATAATCATATTTGCCAACTTTATGAGCAAACATTCCTAGAATGACGATGCATTTGTTAACCGTGATCTCTTGCGTCGCAATTAAATGTACGGGATTCCGACGTCAGAGATTGTTCTTAAGAGTGTGTAGTAGATAAATAAACGCTGAAAACATCAATTGATTTCTACGTTTTTTTCAAAGCCAACATGAATGAAACACTCAATGACAATCCTAGATAATGGTATATGCCTACTTTATGTGTAAATATTTGCCCAGAATTACTAATTCGTTACGCGTGATCTCTTGCGCCGCAGTTAAATGCACGAGGTTCCGGTGTCAGAGATTTTGCCTCAGAAGTTCGTAACACTGGAAACAATTTTGTTTAAAACGTTGACTAAAACTATTGTCTAGGATTGCTATTGTTTAACTTTCGCAAATTTACTTCAAGAAACCTACAGTTATAAATTAATGCATATACCACGCCCTCTTAAGAAACACGTTACTCGAGAAAATTTTTTGCTCAGAAAGTTATCAGAAACTATTGTCTGGGATCGCTGTTATTTTTTATGTTTGCAAATTGGCTTCGAGAAACCTACCATTCTAAACTGATGCGTTCATGCTCATTAAAATCACGGGGCCGCGGTGTGGTCAGACCATTCGCCTCCCACCACGACTGGTTCGATTCCCGGCGGGGTCGGTCCCCCGGATTTTCGCATATGGTAATAGTGCCGGACGATGCCGTTGTTCGGCGGGTTTTCTCCGGGATCTCCCGTTTCCCCCGCCCTTTCATTCCGGAGTTGCTCCATGCTCCCTTCATGTCACCCCTCACCCGCGCTAAAGACCTCGATATTGAGCGCTAACCAAAATCTCTCTCTCACTTATGGCTTTTACACCTTCTACCCCACCTCGTCGAGGAGGTGTAAATGCGTAGCACCTTTATATTAATTACTTAAAGGCAACCGTATATTAATTAGTATTTGCGAAAGTAGTATGATAACAGTCTTTAGATAACTAATTGGTGTGCTCGAGTACTACAGTACCAATTTTCTAGGAACAAACATCCACAATTAGTCTAGTCTGAAACGCGTTCTAGAACTTTATATAGTCACAACGAATGTAATATGAGCAAAAAAATAATCGTAAGGAATCGTACATGGTTGGTAAAAGAAAAAAATCTGCCCCGGGTGAGGATCGAACTCACGACCTTAAGATTATGAGACTTACGCGCTGCCTACTGCGCTACCGAGGCCTCTGAAATTAACGCTTATAAAATAACAAACTTTAGAGCATTCATTATTTAAGAATGTTTTACAAATCGCTGTTGACAGATTATTAAAATAACCATTACTTGGCATTAGCTCAGCGCTAAGCTTGAACCTCACATGTACCCTATTCGAAAATTGCTAATCAATGGAGTTACTTTTCAACTGTATTAACTTTTTTATTTTTGCAATATTTCAAACATGCTATTATTTTAAGTCCATGTTCAACTCTTTCTACGATAATTATTTTTCTAGGCTTAACGAGAGTAGGTATCACAAATGTATTTGGCAGTTTTCTTTCAAATGGTTTTTGTCCTGATAGATATTTTTTTCAAGACAGTACATTATACTGTTTCGTCTACTAAATCAATTAACAAAAATGTAGTTAACTACATAATCAGCTAAAACTATAGTAGTTTCTGTCTTGAAAAAAATTAGCTAACATGGTGGAAACATTTTGAACAAAACTGCCAAACATATTTTTTATACAAGGATGATGTCGTTTAGGCTTAGACAAATACTATCGCAAAAAACAAAGAAACAGAGGAGCATGACCTAGTATATTAACGATGATGTAACGTGACACGTGTGTTTTGTTTCAAGTCAAACTTCTGAACTGTCTGTCTGGAAAACTACTGTGTTTTGTTTCGTCTCTTCACTGTGTCGTTTGTCTTTTCTGTATACGTCTGGTATCTGTTGCATTTTGTCTCGTCTCTTTGTTGTGTCTATTTGTTAATTTTCTGTTCGTGTCTGATATCTACAGTGTTTTTTTGTTCTGTCTCATCGTTGTGTCGCATGTTACTTAGTTTTTTATTTTTTATTTTATTTTTTATTATTTTCAATTATTATATGCTTGTTCCTTGTTTTTATTTGACCCGATTCCATTTTGGAATTTCATGTTGTGTATGTATCTTGCTGACTAAAGCACATACTCTGCTTATTTTATGGTTTTCTATTATTTGTTTAGTTTTCTTTGATAGTCATTCAGTTTGCAATGGAGTACGTCCAAGAAACTGAATCTAGTCATGCACTCCCATTGCACAGTCCTTTCAAAGATCAGAACTTATTATTATTATTATTATTATTATTATTATTATTATTATTATTATAAATTTCAGTTGAAAGAAAACATAGCTTCAATTTTCCGTATAGTTTGTTCTGCAACGTCTACAGGACATCCACATCTGGCTGCTAGAAATGATGCCGAAGGTACTACAACCGTATCGCTCTGGCGGTGGGTGTAACTGCAACGTCTGCAACAAGGTTCTACACAACACCTCGGCGAGCTGGGGTAGAGGGTGTAAAAGGCGATAAGTGAGTGAGAGATTTTGGTTAGCGCTCAACATCTAGGTCTTAGCACTGGTGAGGGGACATGATCTCTGAGTATGGAGCAGCGCCGGGATGAAAGGGCGGGGGAACGGGAGATCCCCGAGAAAACCCGCCGACTAACGGCGTCGTCCGGCACGATTATCACATGCGAAAATCCGGGGACCGACCCCGCCGGGAATCGAACCAAGTGGGAGGCGAGTGGTCTGACCATTCTGCCACTCCGGTCTCTTGTAAAAGGCGTCGATGGAGTTTCGCACCAACTCAACGTAGAAGTCTGTGATATGTTTTTAGTCATTGTTAGTACAAATCATGATTTTCAATGTCTGTCACACAACGAAAATTGCGTAAATTTCAACTGAGAAGGTTCGCACGAAATCAATTTTTGTCAGCTATCTAACTTTACGGACGTTGGACCCGTAAAAATTCAAAATTGTATATTTGTGCAAATCACTGTTCAACTTTTACACATCAGATAACATGTAATTTCCCCAAATAAAAAAAAAATTAGGTCACTTAGTTTTAGCATAATCACCTATCAAAGTCACAAAATGACAGTTGCAGTGTAGCCAAAATAATAAAAAATTATTACCTTGCAGAATCAAGATAATTCATTTTGATACTTCATGATGTGAGCTACTTCAAGACACTTTAGTAAACACAAAGCGATACATTTTTGTATTTTTAAAAAATCTATGAAAATGATTACGCTTTTGCATAACTTTGATTTTTGACTACTACTGAAATTTTCAAAACAAACTTTTGTCAAACAAGTCATCAAATGCATTGATACTCTGACTATAAGTTCCTGTAATTTTGAATTCATTAAGTAATTACTTTTTTTTTTATTTCGGCTACACCGCAATGGCCATTTTGTGACTTTTATGAGTGATTATGAAAAAACTATGGGCTCTATTGTTTTTTTTTTATTTCTGGAAATTTCGTGTTATCTGATGTGCAAAAATAGAACAGTGTTTGGCCGAAATATATAAAAATGAAATTTTACGGGTCTAACGCCCTTAATTAAGTACATTAATTTTATTTTGCCAACGCCTTGAATAAAAGCACGGTCTAAGAGGAAGAGGTATTGACACTGCGTATTGCCTTGTTTACATCTGGCGATGTTACAATTATTACAATTATTCATATAGAATGATGTTAATATGGTAAGCTGATAAGGTACTAAGCTGTTCGTGTACTTAAAAAAAAAACTCCTTTCACATCAGATTTGTAAACGAAGTGGTAGTAACAGCACTGCTTAAATTAGAGATTCACAATGCCCTTTAATTTTATATATATATATATATATATATATATATATATATATATATATATATATATATATATATACACACACACACACACACACACACATCATTTGTCGTTAACAAAATGTGGCAAGTCCAGGACTTGGTATATTTTGAAAGTTCCTCATGTATTTACTAGTCTCCGTTTAACGTATTTTTTTGTTTAGGACTTGGTTTCTTTTGTAGCTGACAGCCAAGAGAATGCTTTGAAGAGTCAGAATCTCGTATAACCTGAAGTTGCTCAAAAAGTGGACTTGGTTCCTTTTGCAAATTCCTGATTTTAATTTAGCCAGGATTTGCGTGCTGTGCTTATTATGGGGTTGTTTCTGGACATTTTGTATACACATCCGTACTTGTCACCATAAGTGATATCACTTTGTATAACCGGAATTCTCGATAGAGTACACATATGCTTTAAAATTAATAAGTACAGGTAGTTGCTTACGTGTTGGGTGATTCAGTATAGTAGCTCAGGCAGCCATTTGATTTGAGTTAATTATGTTCTGTGAATGTAGTGTATCAGTGGCGGATTTAGAATTTTATGGATTGAAAAAATACGAGCCATCTCAAAAGTGTGGTTGTTTACTGTTACAGAACATTAAAAAGAGCACACACAAGTAGGACACATTAAATATACTTGGATTATCACAGAAAAAACTCCAGTGTCCTTGAGGCGACTGGACGTACTTAGACTACATAATGTTTAACACTATTTTGGGACAGGGGGCTTCAGCCTCGAATCCCCCCCTCCCGGCTCCACCATCCTTAAATCAGACTCTGTAATGTATTACTCCAGACCACGGCCATAGAAGAACTGAACACTCGCGTATTTGAGAAAGTAGTTTGTTTTACCTCGCTCTGACTGATAGCGATGGTATTGCCGTTGACGCTCTGCTTTGCAATGGTTGCATTTTTGAATGTAAACATAGGAAAATAGACAGAATTTTGGTCAAACCTGAACAAGGTGTTACAAAAAGTTACTATTCTATATATATATATATATATATATATATATATATATTTTTTTTTTATTTACCAATGATCAATGAAGCATTGATTTCAATTAGCGTTTCCTGCAACCGAAGGCCACCACGATGTGGCTTCCAAACAAGTGATCTTCCAGTCTCCTCGTCAGTCGCACTCGTTTTCCTGAACCCTGCGTGTCTACCTAATGACGGGAACAGATTCCAGTTCCCGAAACGTCGTTCATACTGCCTGTTTGGAAAACTACTGTGTTTTGTTTCGTCTCATCGTTGTGTCGTTTGTTGTTTTTCTGTTCGTGTCTGATATCTATTGTGTTTTGTTTCGTCTCATCGTTGTGTC
>PNEQ01132095.1:0-20913 GCA_003012365.1 Medauroidea extradentata
TTTGAGTTACAAGGTGTTAAAAATGCCTTTTTTAAGCTTCTAAAACCCAAAATTTAAGCCCTTGTGATAAAAGTTTAGTATGTAAGAAAGTTGTGTTTATAGTAATCACAAGAAAGCGTGAACCCTTATCTGCAAGTTGGTAGAAACGGAAATTACATAACTGTAATGGGAAATTAAATATTGATTATTTCGTAGATGGTTGCAACAGCTGATTTTGCTGCGCGGGCCACCGCATAAAAGGGCCTATATCCAATACGGTGAGAGATAAAATTTTTTGCCTATTGGAACATGATAGTAACCGTAGTTAAATTATAAAAATAATACAAAATAGTCAAGCAACCAAAAAATTAAAAATTTGCTGATTTCACATGGAATGACTCTATGAAGAAGATACTTGTGAAATTATAAAAAATGTAAACATTAGTATAATGTCAAATGCTACATGGTTTGTATAGTGCTTAATGAACTGCCCTGAAGGGTTTACTACAGAGAAAAAATAGTGTTAAGTTTGTTGACTTTGCTTATGAGTTTATTTTCGTCTTATGGACATTTCTTATCCCGCATAACTTTCCTATAACGGTATGTGTATATTTAGTGTCACATACAATTCAGGTAACATAAGCTCCACATCTATAATAGTCCTCTGCTATACTTATTTTCAAAACTTTCGCGATGTCTGTTGCACTTCTTCCAGAATATTGCAGTTCTCAGCATTTCCAGACATTCAGCATCATGGTCTGATAAGAGAGGAAATTATGTGCGCTATATTTGCTCCTTACTCCTAGTTTTGACAAACAAGCTGCACAGTTCTTTCTAGTCACATCAGGGCAGAAAGTTTGGAAATCAACACAGCTTGTATTTAATGAGAACATTCAGCCGTACAGCAAATATAAAAATCTTAATACTTTTCAACCAACGATTCACTTCCCTTCGACAAAAATCTCAGGATATATTCCTCGATGGGAATGACGTTTGCTTCTTTAGTAGACTTACATCGTGTGTTTCCGAAACGGTTTTAGTGAAAGCACAATAACTTGGGCAATCTATAGTATGTTTTTGGAACTATAGTCCATTCTCAAAACCTGCTGTCAGCAACGAGATAAAAAAATACAGTAACCATCTTCAGCTTACTGACTACAGTATCAGCTGTGATGACTCGCTTTGCTGGATAACTGGTGCTCAACACAAACGTGCACATTTTCTACGAATTCTCACAAGCGCGCAGAAACGCGCAGCTGAAACTTTGTCCACTGTTTACCCAGCTACATTTAGTTGGTAGAATAAACTGTCCACCTGTGTTCGCTCTCTTTGTATTTAAGGAACAACTGAAAAATAAGCATAAAAACGTATAATTTAAGAAGCCGTAACAAAGTTAAAAAATGAAACTACGATTTTGAAGTTAAAGATGTACTCTTTCTGAAATAAAAACCGCATTCCTTAAACTCAACTCTGAATCTAAAACATTTTACATTAAATTTGAGTATTTTGCTGCAAAAACATACGTAACAAAATTCTACCACACTAACGCTAGTTTAGTACCTCCCGAAGACACAAATAATTAATCGAATTAATTAAAATGTAATAGAGTTATAAAGGAGAATAAAATGAGCCTATTTTGCCATCCTAAAAAAAAAAAAAAACAGTATTTTCGGAAATTTGATGCGTAGAAGCCATTCGGGATCACAGTGCGGCGGCCCTACTCAAAGCAAAGTAGAAAATATTGCTGAAGCTGTCGGCTCTCTACTCGCCAGAAAGTGGTCTGTGCCAAATAAAAACATGAGAAGTTTTGAACTCGTTCCAGCTTTTGTCTCGGTGTAATAGTGATGCATTATCTTGTAGGTCAGAGAAACACTTAGCGTATTCCAACGTATCCTCTCTCAGCAAACCCCTTTTAACTTGGCTGAATCGCGCGCGGCATAGCCTTGGACCTGGACATTCCGAGCAAATTAATTAATAAGTATTTGCAGACCAAAGGCAATTTGTGTGAAATTGTGCAGCTGTATATTTACACGCATTTCTACTCGGTTAAGCTCAGAACGAAGTACCGTATGTGTCTATGAGGTTCTCGAACGGATTGTACTGTTAAACAGGATGTCCGAAAAGTGTTTCCCTGACTACAAAAAGTAATAACAACCGCTAGATGTACGATAAAAATATGAAAATGCTTGCAAAATGTTTGGATACTATCTGGATTTTTTTTGGCAATTGGAAGAGAACATCAGTAACCTTCCACGTGAGCACCCTTGGCCACCATCGCACAGTGGAACAGAAACTGAATCTAATGGGAAAAAATCTATTCTGAAAAGTAATAGAGGCTATCATTTATACATTGCAATTAGTTTAGCATGAGTAAAATATTTATTCGAATATATTATTACTATCTCAGTCACATACTCGCATAGCTAGACTCAAGCAGCTGAACACGTATGGTTTTGTCAGCTTGACAATGGCAGTGCGTGTTGAACGAGTAGTGCGCAAGGTATTTCTGTCAGTGATAAAACTGCAAAGAAGAAGCCAGTTCTTATGATCAGAGTCTTTAATACTTCCGTAAAAGTATGTAGTTGTATTAAGTTCCGAAAAAACACAATAAATGGCTTTTTTCTAGTATGACATGTCTATGCAGACCTATGATAAAGTAATAATAATGGCAAATATTTTTAAAAATTGCACAGACATTTAAAAAAATCAATTTGGATCTGTGTCTTGTATCCAGCACCAAAATGCAGATTAAAATCTGGAGTTTAACCCCCAGTTTACGGCAAGTGCCTATACTTTACCCCTTTGTGTAGAAGTATTTTATTTAAGTGATGCGCATCCATCAAAGTTGTATTGTGTCCTAAAGTCGCGCACATGTTAGAGCAGGGTGCAATATTATGTTATCGAAAGTTGTGTTAGTTGTTGCTTTGCCCGTCAGATGGTACCGTTAGTGTATAAGCAACGAGTAAGCGTGGTAATCAAGCGCACGTAGGTCGAACGACGTCCGCAGTGTCATTGTTTGTTGCCAGGCAAACATGGATTTTTCCCAAGAGCAGCGAGTGTTCATTGTTGAACGTTATTTCGCAAATCGGTCGTGTTGTCGTGTTGCTGACGCGTTTCGTCGGCGGTATCCGGATACTGTAGCTACGAACAATGCGACGATAACGAAAATAGTTTTCGAGAGTGGAGACAGTTGCAGACAAGAAAAGATCAGGGAGACCGAAGACATTGACGGAAGTGAAACTGGCTGACGTGGAGAGAACGATGTCGCGGTCGCCTTCCAAAAGCTTACGAAGACTGTCAGTTCAAGCTCGGATTTCTCATCATAATAAAAAAAATGCCATTCCTGTTGTTTCTATAGAACTTAAAATACAACTACCATACATATCTTTCCTTAAGTATTTATGACATTGATCATACACTGTTCGAAAAAATTTCCGTGAAATTACGGAAAAGTACAGGCAAAAAATTATCCACAAATTTTTGTAAAATAATGGACATTTAGTTTTGCTTAGTAACGGAACCACCCGCAAAATTACGGACAATCCATTTTCTTCGCAAAAAATGAAACTTTTAAATTACTGGCACTTCTTTTGCCAGAAATAGGAAATACTCGTAGGTGTTATGTTTTCTCGAGACCTTGACATATAATTTAGAACTGTAAATTTTCTTGGAATTGCCGGGATTTGAATCCACAACCTTAAGTTTACCAGGCAGACACTCTACCAATGTACAGGCATCAGAGCGAGAGTCTTTGTTTTAGTTAAAAGTAGCTTTATTTTTTAAATGTCTCTAACAGTCTCTTTTATTGTAAAATCAGTCTACTTTGTCTCTATATATGTACCAAGCTTTTAATAACCACCAATTTAACTTATTAATTATTGCATTTTATTATTAAAGAACTATTACATTACTGCAAAATCTGTCACAGACTGTTTAATCTTCCCTTGTATTTTATCTAAATTTGTTCATGTTATAAAGCTATGTTACAAAGAAATAGCGTCAGTATAGGCTTTAGATTAACCTCTGGTTGAGGTCCTGGCTGTGGTATTCATTATTGACAGGCAATGTCTCTCACTTGACACAGTGTGTCAGAGGGAGAGTAAATCTGGTAAACAAATCCCTTCTAACCAGTGTTTGGTACAGTTGGAGGAGACAGGCATTAACTAACCTGCTTTTTCCTTAAGTATGACTTTTCTCTGTTACTATGTACAAGTTTGCAGCTTTTCAGTTGTAGAAGACTTGTGATGTTTCAACTAGTATTCGGTTTTATTACCTACATGCATTGAATTTGGTACTGCATTTTCAATTTAAATCTTATTTCTGTTATTCTTTCATGTTTGATTTTTTCAGGTTTTCTGACTGTCTATGAGCCTTTCATCAATGCCACTACTATGCTTTTGTTTATTCTTTCAAGGTTTTTATAACTTCAAGTAATTGTTTTGTTGCAGTTTTAAGATTTAATTTTGAAGGCAACTTTTAAGGCTACAAAGAAGAAACATGGGGAGGTGCAAATACAGAAGTGATTGGCTTCACCAGAAAGACAAAAATGGGTACAAAATATCTTTGTGGGCAGAAAAATATAGAGATTATGAACTGTTTTGTAAACTTTGTACGTGTGTTGTTAACGTATCTAACAAAGGATTACATGCTGTTTTACAACATTTTGAAAGCGCAAAACATAAAAAATGGTGTAGTGATGTTCTTGGAGGTAAACAATTACTGCTAATGAGTGCTTCATCAGATTCAGTTGAGCAAGTGCCATCATCATCATCAACGTCTACTAATCCACTTGAAATTCAAAGTTCCTCATCTGCATGTACATCTCGAGCAAAGCAGAGCAAGTCTCTATCAACAGTACGTATTTACAACTCCAGAGATAAAGCTACACATGCTGAATTGATATGGACAATGAAAAGCATTTATAGCAACTACTCGAAGAATTCATGTTCAGATATAAAATCTATGTTTGAATGTATGTTTCCAGAAGAGTTGCCAGATGGTTTTTCTATATGCCCCAAGAAAATGCAATATTTTATCACAGCTCTGGAATCAAGTTGTTAGGAGACATCTTGAAACTTTCTTCACTAGTAAATCTGATGCTGTTACTCTTCATTCTTTAGTAAGCAAAGCCATCACCATTGCAAATTTTTCATTGAAAAATCTTCAGATGCTCGTTTCCGATGGACCTAACGTAAACATTAAAGTCTTCAAGATGTTTAAGGAGGAGAAGATGGAAATGTATTTTAAAGGTTTGGTAGATATTGGAACTTGTCCCATTCACATTGGTCATAATGCTTTCTTAAAAGCTATGGATGTGTTTGGTGAAGATTTGATGACATGAGTGATTGGTGTTTTATCACAGTTTTTATGGATGGCCTTCGTGTTGGGAAGAATAAGAGAAGATTAAACAGCAGTTAAATCTACCACTACACAGATTTTTTAAACGTACTTCTACCCGATGGTTATCATTAATAGCTGCAGTTGAAAGATTAATCGAACAGTGGGTTGGTTTAGAAACATATTTTTGAAGCACATTCCATTCAATAAAAGTAAAGATATTTTACAGAAGGAGAGTGTGTAAGGAAAGTTACATCTTTACTCAAACAATTTGGGATTTTAGCTCAACTTCATTTCACATTGCCTTCTGCTAAATTGTTTCAAAAATTCACTAAGTGTTTCCAAAGTCAAACTCATTTAGCCTAATTCATGTTCTGCATTCAGATTTATTAGAAGTTATTGGAACTCTTGCTGGCAGAGTATGTAAAGGTGCTGCTGTAAGTGATACCAAGTTATATTCATATGATTGGACAAGTTGCATGTTGTTTGAGGCAGTTAATTTAGTGCCCTTACAACAACTAGTACTTTCAGGGAAAGTAAGAGGTAAACTTTCTCAATTACCAGAAGTAGAAGTTTTGTGTTTTTTGAAAAGTGTTCAAGCACATTATATTGCTGGAGCTAAATATCTTGTGGCAAAAGTAATGACAGACTCAGTGATTCTAGAACAAGCTCTTGGATTCCTCAATCCTCTGGGAAGAAAATGTGAAAGAAGCTGTCGATACATTAGGAAAGTATCAAAATCACTATCTATGGATATCCCAGACGATCAGCTTGCTGATGAATGGAAATGCCTACAGTTAGAAATTGAACTATCAGAGAGTAAAGCGGCATCATCACATATTGATAGTTACTGGGATTATTTCATAAGACTGAAGAAATTGGATGGTTCACCTAGATTTCCTCTTGTCTTCAAAGTAATTAAAGCTGCACTTAGTTTGTCTCATGGTAATGCAGATATTGAACGAAGATTCTCCATCTCAAAAAATGTTCTTTCAGAGGAGAAAACATGTCTTGTAGGTCCTTAAACAGCATTCTCATGGTAAAGGATGTATTAGTTTTATAACAATTAACCTTATCTGGTTCCTATTACTAAGAAACTATTAACTTTAGGTCAAAATGCTCATAAACACTACAAGGCTTATCTTGAAGAAGAGAGAGTAGCCCGAGAGAAAGAAGCAATGCTGAAGGAAGAAAAAATTGTAAAGAAAGAAGAAGAAGAAGAAAGGTTAAAAAATGCAAGAACTGTGAAGAAAAGTATTGAGGAGATTGAAAGTACACTTTCAGAAAAGAAGAGAAAACTTAGTGAAACCAGATAATCTGCAAACTCTTTACTTAGTGAAGCCACAGAATGTCTTAGGAAGGCTCTGAAGAAAGGTGACCTTAAGGAAGCTCAAGTTGCTCAAGGAATGTTGGGAGGTATTGTGTCTTTGAAGAAGGACGAAAGCAAAGAAGATAAAGTTATTCAGACGCTTCAAAAACTGTTGGAAAGAAGACAAACAATCTCATTACTACGTTCTTTACTGCTTATTCTAAAAAGAGTTGACCATTACAATGGCTGCTAAGCACAATAACTTGTCGGTTTCCTTTTTATATTTTTGTTTTAGATAATATGTTTAAATGTTTAGTGAATACTTGTGTTTGATATACTAATGATGGAAAATTATGCTTGAGTTATATGTTTTATTTTGTTGTTTGAAATCTTCTTTAAATGATATGAGTTATGTTGTTGTATGTTCCATGTTCTCAGTGTTTGTGAAATTAAAATTAATAATGATGTCTAATTGTAGCTTAAACTCAACATATTTTTGTTGTGATTCTAAAATAAAATATATTTTCAGTGTTCATTAAATTTTCAAGTTATCTAACAAGTCTGTTTCTAAAATTATATTTGCATTATTTCTGGCCTTAACTGGTACATTGAAAGCGGGATATAAAAAAAAATTGTTCATATTTTCGTTTTTCAAGCCAGATGTCACTCCTATCCCTGAATGTATCACAGTGACTAAATAGTGAGCGAGTTCCATGCAGTGGTAAGAGAGCAACTTTATTAGAGACAAATTTAATTTTTGACATCCTGGTTTTACAGAATTTCATCAGTAACGTTATGAAAAAAAATATTTTACTGTACAGAAACAAATAACTTTTAAGGGCGCTGCCTACCCGCACGTGAGAGGCTCAAAAGCGACAGAGCAGTAAGGTCGACCTTGAAGCGCAGATTAAATGAAGCGTCGCCTCAACAAGCAAAGCGCTGAACTTGTGTGCAAGATTCCCGCCGAACGGTTTTTACTATGGGACACTAAGCTGTGACCATATAATTTTATTGGTGGAAAGTCTGCAACTAAGTCCAATGCAGGTCGCAATCTGAGTTTCCCGTACATCCGGTTAGTATATTTTTAAGTACGGAAATCTGAAAAGGCCGTTTTCAGCCATGTTGGAGGGATTAGAAACTGTGTTTTTAATGAGCATGGCGTCTTAACAATGAAGTTCCGACCTTGTCTGAATTTTTTTGTACATTGGCACAACGGGCACACTTGGAATATTTTCGTAGAAAAAACCTATTTACGAACACACTGCAACGCGTCTGAAGTGTGGGTTAGGCGGCCGCCGCAGAGGCGTTATTTCTGGTTTTTCTTGGGGGAGGAGGGGGCAAGATTTTTTTTTTTCGGCGACTGTGAACTTGTTGTATATTTTTTATTAACTAAGCATGTATAAATTAACTTCAGTTTTATGTGCTTAACTTAGCATTATTTAAATAACAAAATACACAAAAAATGTTATACACTTAAGTCACTTACTGGGCTGTTCGGCCCCATGCACGATACGAGTCGTTGGTTGTATTGCTTGTCGCTCCGCATATCTTCTCTTCGTTTCGCACCAGCGTGCATGCACATTAACTCTTAAGAGTCATAGTCATCACTAACATAATATTTTTAAAGAAACACCATAAAATATGCTTTACAGTTGTACAAACACATTTCCATGTCTGGTAAGTTACGGTCAAACATCCGTAAACTGGCAATACGGACAAACCTCCGTTAACAAAAAAATACGGAAGTAACTTCCGTACAGTTACAGTACTTTTCTGTAAATATTTTCGAGAAAATTACCGGAATTTTTAACAGTGTAAGAATTGGCTTCTTCTTTGCAGTTTTATCGCAGACAGTCGTACAACATGCTTTGCCATTGCCAAGCTGACAAAACCATGAGTGTTCAGAGGCTTGTGTCTTGCTATGTGACAGAGACAGAATTAATAATATTTTGCTTATGTGAAACAAATTGCAATGCATAAATGATTTCCTCTATTACTTTTCAGAATGGATTTTTTTCTCGCTAGATTTGGTTTCTATCCTATTGTGTATCGTCCTCAATATGCAACTATCATATGAGAGGGTTGATGGTGGTAGGAAAATGCAGGTCACCTTAGCTGTGAAATGCGTTCATAATGATTTCTAGAGGTTACAGCTGCTGTAAATGCAAGAAATAAAAATTTCGTAACATTAAATGTTTTTTTTTTTCCCAGTTTGTTTCTAGTTTTTCTGCTGATACGGATGTTATAAGTGACACTACACAAACATATTTTTGGTTTTTATACACATGACCAATTCTTTTTTACTATACCATAACTTGAAGTAATTAAAATAAGCAAAGTCACAATTCAATCTGATTTTGGAACTCATAAATCAGTCTCGTTCCATTTGATTTAACATTTGGCGTAGGCAGCACTGAACTTACTTGAACCAATTGTTAGTTTGGTCATTTTCATCTGTTACAAACATTGTTCCAGTTTTTCCATAACTTTTAAGAAACATCACTCTTAACTACAGCTGTATGACACACAGCTGATGACTCCTTATGAAGGCCTGTTAGACAGCAATATATTTGTGTGGAAGGGAATGTTTAGGGCCCTCACCGTGAATGGTGTCAATAATGAAAGTTCTAGGAATTATAAACTTTGGGTCTTCAAGTTTATTTTTAAGTTCCCGATCTTTTGAAACGTCATTTCTTTCACCATCTTGTTCTTCAGATTCACTTTTGGTTTCACTATCACAATAAACATCTTCGAACAGCAACGGAACTTCTTGTTGTCTGCTTTGCTTAACTATCACTTTTCTTTTTTCTGAACTGTGTATGAAGCTTCCCAAAATTATGGCAATTTCTAATACCTGGGATTTCCTTCACAGATTACCATCTTTTGTTCAAAAACAAACTTTTCTCTTTTACATCGCTTTCTGGTACATAGAACACTTCAGTTTTTTTAACCTTAGATGTAGCACACAAGTAAAAGTCTCTGGCTGACTCAACTTGAGAGGTTCTGGCTTTAACAATGGTCCAAACTGTTATTTTAATTTGGCCACCAATCGCATCAACAGCGCCTTTGCCATGTCCTGCAGCAAAAGTATCCCACTGAACTGTTTGTACATCAAAGTCGTCCGCAAGAAAGCATATGTTTAAAATGGTAAACTTGCTTTTAGATTGTTATGCACAATTATCTGAGAATATATGTGAATTGTCGAGTTTCAGTTTTAGATGGCTTTGCTTCTAATCTGCCAAAATACTTTTCAAAAATGTCGATGTTGACTTTTTTAAATTACTTACGTCATCACTTATTACAACATACGATTGAAAGTTTATGGGCTTCTGAGATGGCCATGACTAAAAAGCGCTTATGCTTTTGAGACTTTAGGCCAGTATTTTTATCCTTAACTGCTATGTAGTCCCTTTTTGATGGTGCTTGCCAACTAATTTAACTAGTTTAACCTGTTACAAGAAACTCTCGCACTTTTTCATCAATATCTTTAGGAAGTAACGAGTCTTTAACATTTTGGCCACAGTATGAAGTTCTAAAGAACTATTAATTGTTTCCTTTACAAGCTGCCAGACAATGACTCTCTTCTTCTGAGGACTAAAGTGGAAGATTTCTTTTTGCTTTGAAGACTGCTTTCCGAAGAGTACTTTTGGATGCATAGGAACCATTAATCCTGTCATGAACATTACTGTTGTGGCTGAATTGCTTTTATTTCAGAGAGGCTTTCTTTTTGCGCCAATTTTTTGCCCTGATTCGGGTCATATCCGTTTTTTCCGTAGTAATTCTTTTTTGTTACATTTTTCCTTGTCTTTTTGCCTAGCAATATAATTTCTGTCTCTATCTTTATTAAGTAGCGCTTTCCACTTTCCAGGATTTTCAGTCTTCCGTTTCTCCCGAAATCTGGTAACTCTGCTTGCAGATGATGTTGGTGCCATGATCCTGCAACAACGACTAAGGGATTTCATTAATATTTATTTATGGTTATAAATTAACTGGAGTAAACTAAAAGTATACAAGTCTGCTTTACCATTCAAATAGGCTTCGTGACCCCATTTATGAAACGAATGGTTCACCTGGTACAGCATTTAAATTAGTTAGGCTCTAACTGAATTCTAGGGTTAAATAGATTATTCTAGAAACATGCTTGTGTTTGACAAATGGCTCCTTGTATCTTATTGGCAAGTGATTAATTAAACACTACTTGCTACAATATGTGTAACATCCGCAACACCTATTTATTGGTAACAAAAATAGAAAAATGTATTAAATAAGGTTAACGTAAGTTTGTAAGTGGTATGTCAACCTTAACCTAAATTGCAAAGTAAACTAATAAAGCTGTAGGCCTAATATACAGAAAACTTTTTACTAATTTTGGTTACGACTGTTACACTTCATGCCTCTTCAATTAAAAACTCATAAATTAAAAGGTAATTTACTTACCATGTGCCTTGAAATTTAGGATGATGAAACATAATGCATTACTTAAAAAGCAGAGCAAAATGTCTTGGAGGTAAACAGCTGATAAATTACAAAACTGGTGTACTAACTACGTCATCCTTTTATTAAAAAATCCCTGTGTATCAGTAACCTCTGGCTTCTAACTGTAAAATAAATACTTAAAATTAGTTTAAATATTGTTATGGATTCATTAAATACGAACTATCGTGAGCATACACTGGTAAATAAAATATGGCAACTGTTAAATTTACTTTTTTCATGATTTCCTCTTTTATACAGAATTGCTGTTTTGTAAACTTGGAAAGACTTTTCGAACATCTTATACATTAAATATATATATATATACTCATATATACGTATGTGTATGTATGTATATATATATATACTCATATATACGTATGTGTATGTATGTATATATATATATATATATATATATATATATACACACATATATGTATGTGTATGTATATAATATGAAGGGAATAAATATATCGTGTGTACCTTAGCGGTTGAGCTGCCGTCTTCGCCTCTGTGCAGGATATTTACTATCTCGCTTTCTTCTCTGCCTGACTGTTCGGTTCTAATTTTGCAATCGGTTTTAAACTAACTTCCTGATGAGCTAAATACTTGAAACTTTGAACATAACTCAGAACAGGATGACAATGTCATATTAACTCGCTTCCTTCTGTTTGTTCATCTGTTGGGTACAAATCTTGTTTGTTCAGAATCTATTGCACAATTTCGCACACAAAACTAGTAAGCAGAAAATAACTGTTAAAATAAAAATAATGTACATACCAAATTTTTAAAAAACAGGATTAAAGGTATTGTAACAACTTTGCTGTCTTGGGGGCACCCTGGGTCTTTTGGGATGGAGGGGTTAGATAATTAAATAAATAAACGTTTTTCATTTAATTATTAACTGTATAAACACTCTACATTAAGTATACAACACTCGCGATTCATTCTTTTCAAATACACACTTACAGATATTGTATACAGGTAATATCCCTAAAAGCCTTATTTACTACTCTGGTGTATAATTAATAACGTCTCTCTCAAATCAGTCCTTCGACCATGTAAGTTTTTATCTAGAAATGTCTCGCAATACACAGCTACAGTTGAGGCCGCAGTGGCCGAGGGGTCAGACCTCTCGCCTCCCTCCAAGGCGATCCGGGTTCGGTCCCCGGATTTTCGCATGTGGGAATTGTGCCGGACGATGCCACTGGCTGTCAGGTTTTCTCGTTCATTAATTCCGGCACTGCTCCATACTCACATTTCACTTCTCACCAGCGCAGCGCTGAAGACCTCGATGTTGAGCGCTGACCAAAATCCCTCACTCACAGCTACAGTTCAACCAGTTCGTCCACACTCACCCTTACTCACACTATTAGAAGAGTCACCGTCGTCCACACCTCCGTAGCCTCTCCTCGATCTGCTGGTCACGTCTCATCCCACACTGCCAAGTCTGTTGCGAACACTCACCAGCTAAACAACGCAATCTGGGCCAGTATGTATAGTCGCCCGTGACGACGCCCAGAATATTCTCAGACCTCGCCGACCATGCAGGTTTATGTAAGCTGAACATTCTAGTTGTTGCGGGAACATTCAGTTACAGCTGAGCTGAATTTTTGTCCCGGATGACTGACAGGTGCCCACCCATTCAGTACGCCTGTGATGTCAGCTAGGAGCGAGTGGCCCATGTTGCTAAAGGCGAGATATAAGGGGAAAGGAGGTGGGGGCACAGTGCACTGACTCGTCACGTGACTGGAGATAGCGAAGCAGGGGGAGGAGAAAGATGAGGGGCGCAGTCCGCTGTCTCGATGCCGGGGCTGTAGGTAGCAAGCAGCGGGAGGGGTAGGCGGCGCGTCCCGCCAGGCGACCCTACCCAACGCCCTCGGGAGCACTGACTCTTTACACTGTAATATAATATATCCTATGAAAATACTGGTAAAATTTAAGACCAAAAAACGTGGGGCGCGTGCAATTGATAGTAGTAAGGAGTTTAAGATAGTAGCTGTCGGTGAGAAAACACACAGCAGTTAATATCATTATACATTGCAATAAAATAGTAAGCGACTTAGGTGAACTAGTCGTGTATCAATATATATTGCATGCGCTTCATGTTTTTAGTTTTAAATCTAACAAGTATTTCCATAGAAGAAGTTATTAATATTTTTTAGTCCGTTTAAAAAAATACGTTTTATCTCCTTTTTTTTTTTTTTTTTTTTAAACATTTTTAATTATTCTTCCTTCACTTTCCCAAGGAAAATGTTCGAGTGATCACTTCGTTTTTTGTTTTGCCCCAATAAGAATTTATCGATTATGAGCTTCTTGGCCATTGAAGAATATAACTGATATTTTTATAGTTTTATGTTATGCTATGTACTTATTTTAAAAATACTGGTATTTAAAAATTGCCACGACACGACGACCACAGCTAGACAGACTCGACAGAGTGGTAAATCATGGATGATCCTCGACGTCACCACACGACGACCACAGCTAGGCAGACTCGACAGAGTGGTAAATCATGGATGATGCTCGACGTCACCACACGACCACCACGGCTTGGCAGATCAGACAGAGTGGTAAATCGTGGATGATGCTCGGCTTCACCATGCGACGACTACAACTAGGCAAGCCGGACAGAGTGGTAAATCACGGATGACGCTCGGCGCCAGGGCTGTCGCGGCGCTGCAGGGAAGCTAATTTAAAAGGAGGCAGTCGTGACGTCGGCTCCTAGAAACTGTTGCCAGACACGCCTCTCGCCACCTGTTGCCGTCTGCTTACATAACAGCCCGACTTTGTCGATCAAGAGGGGAGGGGGTCGTGGACTGGCACGGGTATAAACTAAACCTAGTGTACACACACAAGCTGATCTTCATCATCACTGGCCTCTGTCACTCAACTGCCTGGCAAGTCTTCCGTCAGTACGACTGTACTCCGGCAACTTTTACCATCACACTCTTTGGCTTTCTTCTTTTAGTTTGCGTATTCACGTTCCTCTGTCTTTTGTTACAAATTAATTTACCTTATTACTTGTATTCTGTATCTTGTTTGTAAGTAGTATTTACAGCGGCTGTGCTTAGAAGTGTCATGGAACACTAGGGCCGTCATGTTACAGGTGTAGAATATCACATTTATGTACAAATTCGATGATTGGGGATTGCGAATTATCGTGGGAAAAGTTGATTGCTAAGCTTAAATGCCTTGTGTTAATTTGCGGCGTTTTTATTTCGTTTTTAGTGAGTCCCTTTTAGAGTGTACCAATCTGATCCGGGTGTTCCTTAACTGAACGTCTCTGATTGCATAACAGGCGTCCAAAGTTACAAGGCGCAGGACGCTACACTGATTTAGAGTTTACGCTGCCAGAAAAGATTCTTGTGATTTTCCACCATCTCTAACGATGGTAAATGTTTTCACGCTGCTATATAGCAAAGTATTCATCTGACGATAAGTTGTCCTACTAATCAACGAGATGTGTTAACACGTGGCGGTGTCGGGCAGTGGGAATCGCTGTTCTACAATGTTCACAAGCTTAATTGCACGAATATAATCAAAGATACGAATTTACAAACGACTATTTCGACAGTAAAAAAATGTCCAGAGATTTTTTTAGTTATCCGAGAAAGTTTGTAGGTAAAATTTTATGTTTTGCCCTTTTCACCATAACTGGAAATTATTCTCACACGTACTACGTAATTTCATTCATTAAAGGATAAAAGATAGTCACATTGAATAAACCAGTGTAAAATTGCTTGTCAATTTATTTTAACTGCATATTGTATACCTTGTATACTGATGATATCATAAATAAAATAAAACTGCATGTTTATTTCTCCTTCAATTGATCGTATTTGATCCGCTAGAATTCCTCAGTTTGCAAGCTTGCTTCCGTGAAAGTTTAGTATACAAGTTTGCTTGTTGGATGCGAGTGGTGTCACTCGTATAGGTCATTCGGAATAAAGTGAGCACTAAAGATTTAAACTTTGAAAAAAATCACTAGCCGTTACTGCATATTAGTCAACATTAACAATAGTTACATTATTGTTTGTATGGTTGGTAACGAATCATTGCGTGTAGTTCCGTGTATTTTCTTATTTGAATACAGCATTAGTGAAAGAACATAAAATGTTGTCGACCTCTCTGTATACCATATGCTTTAAAATATTTATTTATGCTCTTATTGACATACCTACCGACTGTATAATTTTACTTGATTAGCGCCATCACAAAGTGATGCAACCACCCGCTAAATTCAAAACAGCCGTTGACACATGCCGCTAACGCTCACCCCACAGACGTAGTTCCAACTTTCTCCGACAGATGGCATCAGAATTAGGTTTTCGCCGCTTCGGCTTATCTCGTTTGAAGTGTGTTTGTCCGTTGTGTAATAAATATGGGTTTCTGATGAACACATTCATAAGTGGTTACTTCTAATACTTTTGAATATCATTGATAATCTGTTATGTTATACGATCGCCAACCTGAGCATGTGGAAATAGAAAATAACGTTTATTTTTTCTGTTCCACACATGAAGAGAAAAATTGCGTCGTCGTCGTTCATGGCAGTATGCTGAACGGAACTTGAATTCTTGAATTGCGTGTGTCGTGTGTGTTTACAGTGGCGGTTTTGAATTACAAATTAATATACTACGCATGTATTTGCGATATAAGTAACGGCAACAGTGTGTGTCGATGAAGAGAAAAAGCGTTAAAAAACGTTAACTCGCAGGTATTTATAACTAAGAATACTATTGAATATAGCATACATACAGCGCCCGTTCATTTAATAAGTAGGTATTGCAGATAACATTTATCCGAGGAGTGTAATGTAAATGTAAACATTGTACAAGCCTATGTAAATAAAAGCACGTGACAATATTTATGTTTGCATGCAGCGGAAAGATATAAACTGGCGGAAAATAGAAAAAATCAGGATTTTTTTTAGTGTTCACTTAATCCCGAATCGCCTATACATACGTATTAGGCGTGGCAGAGGCAGGGAGTGTTTGTTCTCGACGAATTACGCTCGCTGTACAAGGCCGACCTGCTCACAGCAGCTAATAGCGCTATGTCAGCACAGAATAAATAATGCTGAAAGCGACAAAGCTGAGCTTTTTCATTGTTAACGTACCAGCTCTCGGAACGCACAGGAATATAAATAATGTCACGTCATGTGTATTGGAGTCATTGGTTTATGTAACCACTCGTAGCACTTGAAACACTGGAATTGGTTTGTATATTTATTACATATTTAGTATTGATAAATGTGACTATTTGAGGCTCAATATTAGAGAGTAACTATCAGAAGCGACGTAGGGAAGCTTTCTATTCCTTGTTACTGTACCAACTTTCAGGGGAGTATCAGCATGTAAACAAAGTCATATGGAATTTGAGACATTAGTTTAAACAACCGATTTTATTTCGAGAAATAAAACATGTTTGTATGTCAATTATATATTTGTAAATGGCAAATGTGACTTTACTTACGTGTAAGTTTCGTCAGATATTATAATGTACGACTTATTAAACTTCACTGTAACGAAATATTCACCTACTCCGGCACCGTGACAGTTCAAAGGCAAAACGAGTACAATAAAAACCACGCCAAGTCGCTTCTGTTAAACTAATTCATTCTCTGATGTCGGTAACGACTGACTATTCGAATAGTTAGCTATTATTATAACATAAGTATCCCGCTTGTTGCTAAACTGCGTGTAAATCAACGTCTTTAGGAACACAGAATATTATATGGACGTACAGTAGGTCCGAAAATGCTTTGTTACGCACCTCTTACCATACACGTCCTATACTGCTGGACACGCGGCACTTGGTCCACCTCATGCTACATCGGAGAATGTGTTGCGTCCACGTATAGGTCGTTCAGCATTAAGTGAGCACTAAAGATTTAACCTTAGAAAACAATCACTAGCCATTACTGCACATAATTCAACTTGAACAATCGTTACCTTACCCGTTGTACGGTTGGCAACGAATTGTTGAAAGAGTTTCTGCGTATTTTCCTACTCAAATGAAACAGTACGTAAATAAAATCTACTAAATTCGACTATGAGGGTTCCTGCCGACTGCGTAGTAAATTTTAACATGCGCAAACATCAAGTGACGTGTCCAGAGAGGTTATACATTTCCTGTCGCTAGATGTTACGCGCGAAAAGAAATAAATTGGCTGAAGAAAATCAGGGTTTTTTTGAGAGCTTACTTTATTCCGAACCGTTTGTAAATGGTTCGTGCGACACGTCTGGTATGGACCAGCCTAGAGCAGCAATATAATTAGCCCGCGGGCGTCGTGTTATCGTGAACTGTAGTGCAGACATGGTGCGTTGTCGGACCTGTATCCTTATAACATTTTGTGTTCCTCTAATGTAAGGATTGTTGCTCCAAAATATTTACATGCCATTTTGCTGAAGCATCCTGTGTACACATGGACATTTGGAACGGAAATACCAGCATTTGTTTTTTATATGAACATATAAACTCGACTGTTCAGTTAAAAGTGTCTTCAGCTTGCCAAAGAAACAATGTGCAGCTGATGGGTATTTGAATTTTGTTGCGTTAAGAGTGTTCCAAGTTCGATAAAATCATAGTTATTGTATATTTATATGAAATAGTGTTAGTTTTGTTGACGATATTTGTGAGTGCAATTTACTCTTAAAAACAATTTTTGTTGATATAGTTCTCCCATAAAGGTGCGTCAAAGTCATAATTATCATGTTCTGCTGCCATGCAGATAGTGAAAACCAGTTGACTTATGTAAGTGAAATAATTCACCTTGAAATAACATGTCATGGGCTGCTTAATAGAACAATAAGATACATCCCGTGAACTATTTTTTATATTAATTTTTTTTAAATTTTTGTATTTTTTTTTGTATTTCTGTGATATTTTTTTAAAAAATTCAAAATATTGCATTGTGGGTTTTTTAATGTTTTATTTCATAGCTCATGGGATGTAAGTTCACAGTGAATTATTTCGTTTAACACTGTTGCCTGCTTTCCCAGCTGTAGCCTTCTGTTGTACGGATAGTAATTCGTTTAGCTGTCCACACTACACATCCATAACCATTGCGCTCTTCCTCTGCGTGAGCAGTGAGCTGTCTACGAGGAAGTCGCTGGCGATTTGGAAAAAGGATGGGGGGGGGGGGGGAGATAAGAACTTGAATGAGTTATCAGTGTCGGTGAAATTCTGTCCCGCGGCTTGTCGTAAAAGAAACTGAGAAAAGCAAGATGTTTGACCGTTGGACCTCCTCGTTTGGCAGCAGTTTCACGTAAAGGCAGTCTCTTTCACTAAGACAATTAATAGTAGGCATATGCCATAAAAATAGCGCAAGCTAACATAGCGTCCAAACTAGTTAAAAAAAACACCTTACTAGGGAGACGTCTCGTTCATACTCGCTTTCGGAACAAATAATGTATCACGCGCGCGCGTGTATATGTGTGTGTCTATATATATATAATAGCATGAACAGCATTCGAAGTTTAGTATTATCTACAGTACTGCTTAGCACTTGTACACATGTGACATACACTTACTATAAATTTCATCGGAGAGCTTTAGATTCAAAACATGCGATGGTCCCTTGGTTAGGAAAACATAGAGCTGTGAAGGAGCTGTATTTTATAAAACACCTACGAAAGGAATCGTCCATTCTCGTAGTGCGTTTAGCGCGCAACAGTCACTTATTGGCATTTCACACCAGTAATTTGGTTAGAAAATGGAGGTGAGGAACACACAAAAACACATTGAAAATTACTGTAATACTAATACACTTTAATATTCAAACTAAAAATTATTTGTTATGTAATTAGTTAGCATAAATACAACTTTTGACAAATGTCACTGAACTCTGCAATTATCGCAAATAAGCTAAATAATAGTGGACCAAAACTTTATGTAAAAGTTAAAATAAATGCTTTGAGACCAGATACTTAAGCCGGAACAGGTATTGTTTTTTTTTTCTAATTTGTGAAAAATGCCATTCAGTTGATCCTGGTAAATCATTATTAGCAACACTTTATCGTTGATGGTGTGTGGTATCTCATTGACATTGATGAACTAAGTATGCTGCAAGTGTTTTGAGTCGTCTAATGCTGGAATCACAATAACCAGACACGACAGCAATAACACGACAAAATTAAAACTGCGACAAATGAAAATCACGGTCACAGTGATGTCAGCCCAACAAAAACCCGGCCCCGTCAGCACGACGAAAGAAAAATCTATCTATGCTCTGCGTCTTGACGGGGTGTGCATGACCAATGCCGCGAAAGAAATTTAAACTGAAGGAACTAAATTTCGCTCAAATTTCTCTTCTGTGGTAAATTTTAACTGAACAGAAAATAAATAAATTTTTATTTATATATAAGCTTTGCTTGAGGTGGAAAATTTTAGCGAGAAACTGTTCATCTGCGAACTAGGCCTACAAAAATATCGAGCGCTCTGCGATATTCGCTCGAAAGATGTAAAACTTACTGTTGTACATCACTGTTGAGGCCTAATAATTTTTTTATTAATGTTATATATGTAGAATTAATATTTTGTATAACTGTAATTCACCTATCTGATTTTAGTTTTATTAAAGTTTCGAAGAATTTCGTCTCGTTTTATATTGCATTTTAGGATTTTGTGTGCTTCTTTTAGGAAGCAGATAAATAAATTTGACTAAAGAAACCTCCGTGATTTGCATACTGCCGATGGCTACATGTCGACGACGGCTAGAAATTGTCGGGAAATTGTAAACACTAGTCGAAATACTGGAGATGTTAGCCCCGCTGCAACTGTCATGATAGCGCGGTCGTGTTGGTTTTGGGTGGGTTATTGTGATCCCAGCATTAGATTAAATCCAAGTAGCACTTTATCTGAAAGTCTGCCTGTAGTATGTTCGCGGACTTTACAATATCCGGTAAAAAATAAATCTTCTATTCAGCTGCCATATAGGCTGTAAATGTTTTAGGTTGATTTTATACTAAATTATATCGTTAGATCAATGTTTATCAAATCTTTCATGTTTCGCACATAAACTAAGTCATTAAAAACCTTAACGTTAAAAAATCTAGGCAATATTCTATTTTAAATACAAAACTAAATAAATAGTTGAGAATACAAATATAAACTACAACTTCCATTGATAATGTTAAAAGCTTGCGGGCTAGGTACGTTTTGGGATGGAGGTCTTTGATAAAATAAAGAAAATATAGCTAACCTAGTTTGTTTACAACTGTATATACAAAAAAAATCTATGTCTATTAAGATTTATCACAATAAATGTCAAACAGAACAAGTAACTACTATTTACACAAAAGAAAAAAAAGTACATCTACATAAGTTCTCTGTATATGGAAAGGTTACTAGTCACTCGCAATGGTGGACCCAAAGAAATAATACTGCAGAATCTTTCTGGCCTAGAATCACCTTCTTCCTCCTACTTGCTGCGGTCCCACTCGCTGGACGCCCTTGAACAGTCGTCGCAATCCAATACTTGTCACTATCACTTGAGATCACACTAGGCACCTGCCAGCAAAACTCTCTCTCCTGCTGCAGCTCCCCCTTATATACCCCACCCTCCTCCTCGAATTATCTCGGCGGGTCTCTGTTCTCCAACCTCCTGGATAGATGTCGCTTCAATGTCAAGCACCACCCAGAGAGATAAAGAGGGAACAGGATCATTCCAGATCACGATATTTTCTCTCGGTTACCCGATACTGGGCGCAGGTGGTTATCATGGAGTAATACAATCCATGCGGCACCCGAGGAGGCCTTTTAGCGCTGCCGCCACTGTATTGTATTTCGCCGCCCTGCCCGACAGCCAC
>PNEQ01132096.1:0-20912 GCA_003012365.1 Medauroidea extradentata
CGGCCTTGGACTAGCGAGAGTTTAACGCAGTATAGAGTTAAGAAAATTATGTAGGTCTACCATTTTTGTATTAAAATTTTTTATATATGTACTATATTTTTTATATACTACTGTAATTCCTAATAGCGGACACTTCTCAATACCGGACATTTTTTTATGCACCAGAGGTGTCCGGTATTGGGAAGTTTCACTGTACATGTGAAAATGTTTTACATGAATAATAACGTATAAAACCATAAAACTGTTTTGTTTACTTTAAACGATTTTGAATAAGTTTCAGAGCATATTTATGTTCAACTGCTTAGCCAGCAGACACCCAACCACTGAAAAATGTGCCTGCCAAGCAATTTCCATTGAACAATCAACCAACAACTGAAAGTGTCTGGCCAAGCAGTTTTCATAGAATAGTTATTCAGTGAGTGAATAGTCATTGAAAGAAATCTCTAAATGTGGCCCTTAGACTGCATTACTCCAATCCCCATTATGTAGCAAAGACTATGTAAGAAAAAATTGTGTGCAATGGTATGTGGCATCATTCATTATGCACTTTTCTGTTTTTACAACCAGTATATGTCTGGTGATGGTGAATCTGCTCTGTGACACTTGTTGGAACACCTTACTTATTAACAGACATCTGCATTAAGATTTAATGTAAGCTTTGTTTCTGTAGATGAATTGTGTGCCACAGCATGTGAGTGCTATGGCTGATGTTACTATACATTTCAACAAGGTATAGTTTGGCAAATTAAGCTAATTGTAAGCAGTAATATAATCTTTTGAATTCAAGTAATTATTTTTGTTAATGCAAACAGGTTTAAAGACTTTCATTCCACTGCTAATTTGCACAACACATCTTTATAGTCTCCTTTCTCTATGTTCTGCAGTGACCACTGGTGTACCTCAGCTTCACTGGCTGTAATTGGTCATGCCGTAGGCAGTGATAGTCTTTCTACCGGCACTCTGCTATGCTTATGTAGCCTGCTGGTGGGAAGGAAATCAGGAAGTCTGTAAAATAAATTCCAATTGAATAGTCTGAAATTATAACCACCTCGCAACTGTCCATGTAACACAGGCACCTGCGTGGTCTTCTTATCTTCTACGATAATGAGATACCCCAGGACTGGGTGCACCATCCACAGCTTCTCTAGTATCATAAGTAACACCTCTCTTGCATACAGCCGTAATCTATTAACATAGACCGCAAAGAGCAGTGAGGTGTCTATTAATTCATTGCTAACATGTAGGCTACCATTACTGCCTGCTGTGTTGAGCTGATGCAAAATACCAAAGAAGAGCATCTGTAATGGGCAAATGCCATTTCCAAGTATTGCATTTTCTGAGTAGCTTGGTCAAATCACTTGCATAGCAAAAATAAATCAATATTGCTGATGTTTTTCAATTTTGTTTTCTTATAGTTTTTGTATTTCATCATATTAATACATGAGCCTGTCCTGTTTTCTAAATTGTTTTGGCTTGGGTCTACCTTACCTTTTGTGGTCATCCGTGACATTAGTTGTCACTGCTTACAAGGAGGTCCCAAGCCTGATAATGGTAATATGTACACTGTATAGTAATCTATAATAGTACAGAGTTAGATAGCTAGTCAATATAATCCATTTCTGGATCTATTTCGAACTGTTTATCCAATACTGAATCTTCAATGGAAAACTTATTCTTGCACCATGATTTCATCATGAATATGTTGTCTGTCCACCTGTTGATGGCATCTTTTGCCACCTGCAAACATGAAACCATTCATAACATATTTTTAGAGAACCAAATATTCTGAACTATGTATAGGTCTATATTAAAAAAACAAAAAGTTTGAGTAACAGCATTTATACTGGTGCGAATCTGTGCACATCTCAAACTGAAGTAACATTAAAATAAATGCCATTGTTTTGTTACTTAAAAAAAAATAAGTTAAAAACTTTTCAATAGAATTTTGCTAATAAAAAATGAACATAAAATGGGGGGTACCTTCACATTTGTATGTTTTGTTAAAACTAAGTATTACAGTTCAACATTCAGTTGTCTTCACAATCAAAAATTATACAGGCTACACAACAGTATATACTGCACCTAACCAGAAGCCTTGCGTGTAGTTCACTATTCAATTATTTTGCACCGTGTTCAGGCAATTAAATTTTTACAGAGTGTCTGATATAATTTAGCAACATCGTAAAGTCATGTGTGGATGCTCTTGACAAATAAGTACGTATCTGGATGTTACAATATTAAGACATTATTACTATTTTCAGGGTGGTCACTCGTTTCTATACTTTTTAATTTTACATTTCAAAACACTTACAATATATGAAAAGAACAGTTTACAATTTAAAACATAAATTATGAATGTGAAAAATACTTATTTTCCAATAAAATTACTTGTTCCAAGGGCCAGTTGTATCACTTCCAATTAACAGGAGGTAACATCCTGTTAGCTTATTCTCTTGCTAAGCACCCAGCCATGTTGTATATTATGTACTATATCATATAATATTATGACTTGGGACATTTTATACTGTACGTACACAAATAATGTACTGCCTTTCTTGTGATTTTGACAAAACTGATTACTGAAATTGAATCGTGCATTGCAGAAAGGAGATACGTCCACAAGTCAAATAAATAGTTTTGACTAGGAAACCATCATTTGGCCTATACTGCATCGTCCTATGGTGAAATGGAACATATCAATATATATATCGCAATTACAGTGCACTTTGAGAAATTAAATTGTGGTTTCTTAATTTTTAAAAATAACAGAACTAATCAGTTTTCCTTTATTATCTATGAAGTGGATTTTTGTGACTTATTACCTTTCTGCAATGCTTGATTCAATTGTATTAGTTTTGAAAGTGATTTGAGCCACATTTGCAATGAAAATATCTGATTACTAATAACAGCATGTGGCAGCTGTATCCGAAACCATTACACCCATGCTTTATCAACAGCATTTTTTTCTTAATTTTGCTTGCTAAGCACATGTACAATTTAAACTCTAATCATTAAAAGGAAAAAAAAAAAAAACATTGTGTGTACTTGCCATCATCATCCCAGTGGTCCACTTATATAACTATGTATATCCAAGCAGTTTTACTGGTAGTTTACAACGTGTAAAAATAAGAAAGAAGTTTGTCAATTACAATAAATGTGACTAATCTGTTGTTGGCCAACTGCTGTTACGTATGGATAATATTAAAGTAGTGTATAGGTTAGGATGGCTAAGTATAGTGTAATTTTGTGTTGTTAGGTTGGTAGCTATGCTAGTTTGAGGCTTACTGTGTATGTGTGTGATGTTTCAAATGTCAGCATGGGACCCAGGTGCGAGGTGTTCGTCATACTGTATTGTTATCAGAATGTAACAACTGCAAAACAAACCTGTATCTGGGACTTCATGGCAAGGAACCTCTCTGGGTTTTCAACATCATATTGTTTCAACCTGCGGGCAGCCATCTCCTCCTCTGCTTTCTTCTCTGCCCACTCTCGCAGCATCTCGTCTCGCTCTTCAGTAAGCTCTCTACCCTCTTTTGCCCTCTCTAACTCTTTCCGAGTTTCTGCTAGGCTCTTCTTACATTCTTGGAGTTTGGCAGACAGCTCGTCTACTTTTCTCCGCTTTGCATTCACAGATTTGCTGTAAGATAATATCTACAATAAGGTGATGAGGGTTTTCAGACAGCTCACTGGCAGTTAGAAACACATACTTTAAGTGCTCTGTGCACAAAAAATTTGTAATTTTATAATAACCAAACCCTGGCCATCTCTTACACATTAAATTCATAGTAATTTTCCACAAATAAAATATTTTTCAGTTCCGTAGTTTGTTTTCGTACAAGCGCTTGTCAAAGTAGAGATTTTACAATTTTTGCTACTTACCCAGAGTAAAAAGTATTCAAATGATATGAATTAAGTAATTTAAAGTGAAAGTTATTGTCTTAAGCTACAGAATCACAGCTCTGTGGTTTCACTTAAAAATTATTTGGATTAAAATACTTCTTGAATCTACATACATTTTTGCATATCAAGTACCCATATTTAAAAAAAAGTCATGTTGTAACTTAGTACATTTACGTCACAAAAAATCATTTCATTTTGTTTTGTTTGAATAGTTTTTACTGTTCGTAAAGTCATGTGTGGATGCTCTTGACAAATAAGTACGTATCTGGATGTTACAACATTAAGACATTATTATTATTTCCACAGTGGTCACGCATTCCTATACTTTTTACTGTTATATTTCAAAATAGTTACAATATATGAAAAGAACAGAAACCAGTATTATAAGACGTTAACTTGCAGGCATTTATAACTAAGATTACTTACTATTATATCTTATGTTCAACCCCAGGTCGTGCATTTAATGAGTAGATATTGTAGCTAAAATTTATAGGAGCAGTTTAATGTAGTTGTAAACTTTCATGACCTATGTAAATAAAAGCTCGTGGCAATATTTACGTTTACATTGGGCGGAAAGATATAAACTGGCAGAAAATAGAAACTAATCAGGGCTTTTTTGAATGTTCACTTTATTCCGAATCACCTATAGATGCTTAGAGGCGTTTGAAGGACATGTTATATTTGACTCATCAACTTCCCCGATACCATGCCTCAAAATGGGAGAGAAAAAAAGTTAAGGCTTACTAACTCTTTTAAGTTTCAAGCTTAAAACTTATTCAGGATAAGTGTCAAGTCTATTTAGCCTGTTTCAAAATATGTACCAGCATATTCACAACTTGTCCCGAGGTTGGTGACATACTGTACTGTCTTAAGAATACACATTCCTTGGCCTCAGTTCACTAACAACCAGTACGTTCTGAGCAGGGTTGAGCTAACAAGGACCTGGAGACTCCAAGCACAACTACTTCCATAAGAATTTGCACAAAATGACCTTGATAATACCCTGCTATTTTTAGCAGCACTGTTTTATAGATGCCTCCCTACCACCAGCCAGTTTACTGTCTGGTTCATGCACATGTTTTTAAGCCATGCCCTCCTGTTTTTTACTGTTTTTGTAAATATCACAAATCTTTTTGGCAGTTTTGTTTAAAATAGTTTTTGATGTGATAGATAATTTTTCCAAGACGAGAAATAATACGGTTTTGTCAATCAACAAAAATTTAGTTAAAAATATAGTAGGTATATTATATTTTTAAAAATTAGTCAACATGGTTTTAAACAAAACTGCCAAACAGATTTTGATATCAGCTCTTGTTTATATCTGAAAAATAATTATTGCAAAAACAGTAGAAACAGGTATGATGTTATGTAATAGGTATTATGGTGTGCACTGCAGAAATGCCTAACCTGATTACTGCCGTGACGTAACGTAGTCGTGATTTTGGTTAATTTTAATTTCGAAAGTCAGGTGGGGTGCTGAACAGGGGGAAGGGGAAACACCAGTTAAATCTTACAGTCGAAGTTCATGACGGAGTTCCCAGGTGTCCCTGAAATTGCCTCATGCAAACCCCTACGATAACTGCTACACTAAATCTACTGAAATGATACACAGCCTGAATGAATAAATTAAAATTTATACTGCCGAAAAGTAGAGTGAATATAATTTGAAACTTGTAGAAAGGCACAGCTAGGATTCACCTAGAAATTAAAATTAATAGGCTTGGCAAACTAATACTACATAGAGAAATTAAAATAATGCAGTTGCAGTAGAAAAGGACCAATTCACATTACTAGTGTTGTAGCAGAAAATATGTTGCGTCGGGCAAATAGTATTTCAGATAGTTCACAGCCAAATAAATATTACAGTTCATTTTTCCTCGACTAATTAAGTGGTAGAGCATTATTTAGAGAAACTTGACAAACAGTTAAGTGGGTGAAAACTTTCCTGAGGACTGGAAAATATAAACCACGTAGAACAAAATACTCGCAGCATGCTGGTAGAAAACCCTCACGGCATCTTTGGTTGCGCTAGGTTCAGGCCATGTAAAATTAAGGTAGCGAGACTTATCTGCCGGCTTCTTTGTGGTGAGCGTCGTCTCGAAGTTCTAGTAGTTAGTCTTGTTCCACTCTTAGCTAGCTAATCCAAGTCTCATTACTCAAAAACTGCCGGAAAGCAAATTCTCGTGCCGCCTAACCATCGGTAAAACCATAGACATAGCAAACTCCTCTCTCCATACTTTGAGGAAGTAAATAATACTGCACTGCAAACTGAAGCTGACATATTAAATAGAAGAATCCATTAAACATAAGTAAACCTCTGAGTCAGCCATTACATTAAGCCCAATATTAAAGAAAAGTGTGCCCAAACATTAATAAATAATTATTACCTCGAAATAGCGTTAACAGCTAATCAACCATTAAAAGTAATTAAATAAAATAAAACTTGAGGGTTGAAATTGACACATGTTACACAGGAGAAGCATGGTCTTAAGGGGCCTCATTACCTGTGCTTGAAATGTGTTCCAGAAAGTTGTGATTTTTTAAAAAAACAAACTACTTTACATCACACAGTTTGAACATACAGTGCTATGTTTAAAAATGCAATGTGCGTCGTGAGTTTATAGAACCTTTTACTGATTTTTAATCAGAACGCCGTTTGTGGGAACATACCAACAAGATTTGAAAAACCCAAATACAGAAACATGCATTGGGCTCTAAACAATATTTTTCATAATAAAATAATATTGTCATCACTTACAAAGAAAAAGAATAAAAGCCAGTCAATACGGTTTGCGTGCAGAGATGACACTACATTACGTACACAAGTCATTGGCATCCTTAGTACTCCATAAATTTTGTACCACACACACACACAAGATGACCCCATGTCCAGGCTGCCAGATGCTATGCAGATTTTAGCTGATGTTTTTTCCCAAAGCTACTCAGTATACACAAGTTACAATATATCTATTTAGGAGTAGCAATTTAGAAATATTATATAAGAGTATATACATTTAAGTTTGTACAGTTATCTCCAAGGCCAATTTTTCAGTTCTGAGATAAAAATGGCTCTAATGGGTGTTTTTGCTGTCACGTTAGATTTGGAATTGGGTTTCATTTCTTGAATTTAAAAAATGTCAAGGCAGCATAATCTGATTAAGTGGATTGTAAACCACTTTGTTAAATCAGTTTAAAACTTAATTTCAGTAAATGATCCTTTGGTAAAAAAAAGCCTAGCTCATTTTTAGTTCGCTTTCATAGACTCAGTAATAGTAATAAGCTATTATTTCTACTTACAATGAACCAGGAAATTTTGAAGTAGTAGTTTTGAAATATAACAAGATATGCATCTTTATGAGATGAAAATAACTACAGTAACTTTGTACGTCATGATATTTGGTACACTCCTAAAAATATCATTACATTTGACCTTCAAACTTTACAAATTCCTCTCTTTGCTCTCGCCGAAACACAGTATCTGCCTCGTAAATGTGCACATTCAAACTTGTATTCTCAGTGCCTTTCGGCAAGTGTTTTCAATCAATATTTTTCTTTATTCGTCTCCCTCCACTAACATGGGGACTGGAATAATACACCACACATAGGAGGGAAAGTTCTGGCCACACAGCTAGATGAAAAGGGAACTGAAGTACCAATGACAAGTGAAGTAACATTCTCATGCTGTTTGATCGAGATCAGTACGAAGACTGAGCAGCACAAAAGTAGCATGCCTATAAATTAAAAATTGCAGCTCCCACAGAAACTACTAAATAAAAAAGAGCTAAGCTCTACATTCAACTCTAGGGTGAGGGCAAAAGGGATGGGGAGGGGGTTGGAGTACACTATGTTGAGCTTGCCCCTTCAAGCTTCTGGGCCTCAGTCATCAAGGACGTTATGTTGGTGTTAAGATACACTTACTTTGGATAAGACCAGTAGTAGATAGACGTGCCTATTTTCTCACTGTCTACCAGGTCATCATCCACTAGAGACTGCAAGACATCCTTAACAGACTGCATAGTGATGCCCTTCTCTTTAGGTGCAATCTTCTCAAGTTCCTGTTGACATTACTTGTCTTAAGTACATATGGGAATTTACAATTTTAAAAATGTACATTTTGTTTATCAATGTGAATACTGTATAGGTGGGAAGTATTATTTATATCACCATTTTCTGTAACCGAGTGAGTTAGTGCAGTCTTTAGCATAGACTATACCATGAAAATGTTTCATTTCTTGAGTACAGGATTAAGTGAGGCTAGATTTACATATTAAATAAATATAAATAAACAGCATCCATAATATTTATGTATTACTTAGTATTTATATAATAATTCCTGAATTCAACATTTACTTCTTTATTAGCCTACATTACTTTGCAAAATAATAAGCATTCCATCATATTCTGGCAAACATGGCCACTAGGTTAGATGCATTAAAAACTGTGGTAGTACTGTTAGAGTTTGATTTTTGTTCTAGCATATACACGAATTAGAAACCAGCAAGAACAATTTTAAATAGTTTTTATTTTACTTTTACTCTGAGTACACAAACTACACAAGCAATGTCCCGCCATATTAAAATATGTACCAGTTTTTTTTCAGACATTGGCTAGTGTTACCAACTCTACAGTTCAATCACTGAAAATATACAAATTGTAACTTAAGTTACCCACTCAACAAGTACATGAGAAACTGACAAAATACTAGATCAAGTAACCAATCCATTACTGACCTTTAGTTGAAAAAACTCCTGTTTTTCTCGGAAAAGCTCAAGAAGCCTGGTTCTCTTCTCGTCTGCACTTACACCTTTGCGTTTTGACATCTCTCACTGTCACCTGGAAATTATTTAAAATATTTACTAACTCACTAATATCTTCCTAATGCTAGACATGTGAATGTGTTTGAAGGGTTTAAAGCACATGCACAGTAGGGGGAGTCATATATAGGAAAGTAACAATTCAAGTCATTATACTTGCACTACTGCGTAGTGTATCATAACCTGCTCTGGTTGTAGCAGCTGCTTGGCACCTTTAAATGCCTTGCAGTGCCTATCTGTCCAGCGCCACTGCGCGTTTGCATCCAGCAGTCGATGGAGTGGCTCTAGTACTTCTGCCTTGTGATGCAGAAACCTCTCATAAAAATTTAAGAGGCCTAAAAATGCCTAAAGCTTCTTTTTGTTGTTAGGTTCAGGTGCATTGTGCACTGCCTCAACCTTACTAGAAAGTGGGCGAATACCTGTCTTGTCAATTCTGTGGCCCAAGAAACACACTGACTCCACCCCAAAAACACACTTTGCAATTTTCAGACCCACACGCTGCAAACGTTTCAACACTAGACTAACACGACTCCAGTGCTCGTTGTCCCCTCCTCCTGATATCAGTATATCATCAAGCAAAACTACTGTACCAGGAATGCCAACAAGCAAGGTATCCATTAAATGCTGGAATATAGCTGTACCACTACTAACACCAAATGGCAATCTCCTAACTTGCTGTCCTCCCTCCAGTACTGCTAACGCCTCGCAACAGATAAACACAAGTGGTACATGCACTGTTCACTGTTCCCTTGTAATAACCACACAACCTAATGGTCCCATCTTTCTTCAAAATGGGTATGACAGGTGTTGGCCAATCCTAAAAGTCCACCAGTTCATAAACCCCCCCTCTGCACCAATCTGTCTATTTCGTGGCTCACCTTGTCTCTCAGTGCAAACGGTACCGACCGGCTCTTCCTGAAAACTGGGGTACAGTCGGATGGCACTTCGATGGTGACTTGTGGCCCTATATATCTTCCCAGCTTGTCCACTTGAAAAACTTCTGGAAATTCTTTAACAAACCATCCTGACAGGTCCTCCCTAACCTTGTTCAGTCCCAACAACCTAATATCTAGTGGCAAAAACCAATCACACCCTAGCAAGTTTTGTCCCTGCCCTTGCACCACTACCAGCTCCAGCATCACTGACTCATGCCCTTGAAGTTGTGCATCAACTTCCATAACACCCAATACTCTCAGATATTCACTGAACTAAGTTCGCAATAGGATTTTTGAAAGTTTCCCCGCTAATAATAGAAAGACCTGCCCCTGTATCAACTTCCACACACATTCATGACGGTAGCATCGGGACTATTGGCGGGAGTTGTTGGTGGCGATGGTGCCAACATGCACCACCAAATATCCCACTGCCCAATACAACTACTATAGTTCACAATTTGTTTTGCCAGTAAACTATAAATTATGAATGTGATGATTTAAAAATTCCATTGTATGTCACATAAAAAAATATTTTTCAGTCAGAATTTGTATCATTTGGAGTCAAGCCATGAACAATTGCGTTTTGTAAAACTTTACGTGTTGTAACAGCCAAACAGACACACGACACTCTTTTTCCACCATTTTATGCTCTGTTGACACACAGTATCTTCAAAGCACATATATTATTCACAAATAAAATTTCTAATAAACTTTGTAGTTAAATGTGTACAGTAACTGAAATATCAACAATGTACACAATTTGGCACAATATTGGCAGTGCTCAGTGGAGTAACTTCTGGAGGTTTTCATGTATTTTGGTTCTTATTTTTTATGTTGAATTACAGACGTAACTAGGCATAATGTGAGGTTTCTTCTCTATGACTCTGAATACTGCTTATGTGGGTCTACAATGTTATACTGAAAGCACGACATTGAAAGCATGGATGTGCTCAGACTAATGACGTGTGTGAATTAGCAGTTGAGTGGTGTGTCTGTATTTATGTTTCAGTGACCATGCTATGAAACAATTTCTACTGCATTTGGACGAGACTCTGGCCTTGGGAAAGAAATTCATTATTCAGGATCTAGACGAGACACACCTGTTCATATCCCCTGACATTGTTGCTACTCTCCAAGCAAGAATTGATGACCTCATGGACCAGATAAGCTTCCCCTTGGCAGACAAAGGACTGTAAACAGGGTAACGACATGGCAGCAGCAAGAGAGTCTGGGAGGCAGAAAGACCTGAACCAGAAGCGGGTCCTGGATGAGGCAGCACGCAGGCGAAGGGCTCGTAAGGCCTTAGAAGCCCTCGAGCTGGATAACTTCCATGAGGACCCACATGCTGATCTTGGTAGTACCACAGTCATTTTGGAATTTCATCAACTGACATTGGTGGTCCATACAAAATCAACCAATGAAAAATAAATTTTTAACTCGCATGTCTCCAATTTATATGTGTTTTGTACATACATTAGAAATTAATTTTTTAAAAGATTTACTAAAAACTGCAGAAATAGTCAAATTTTGCAACATTTTGTGCCACACAAATTGGTTTTGATTTGCAACCGATGGTGCTAGAAGGCTGTTTGAAGACTCATTTTAAAGGTCATTGAATGGTCTTTAAGTTGATATGTAACAAGAAAAAAAACTTGTTTTCAAACTTTAGAATAACCACCTTGAATCTTAACAATTTTCTGTCCCAGGACATTCTTTACAAATATTGGAATAACAATCAGGTGATGGAAGGTTACACATGATTTTGTACAAGCAGTAATGGTAATTTTTTGTGCTCCTTCAGCTCCATATAATACAGAGTTGTTAACATTTTGGTGAATAAGGCAGGCTCGAAAGTGTGTTCCACTCTCATCTGCTAACAGTATGTTGGATATTCCCATATAACATATGATACATTTTATTAGGGTTATTCAAAATCAGTCACTTTCACAGGCAAGTTTTTTTTGTTCATCTCTCAGAACCATAAAGACTTCTTTCTTCCCAGGCATCATCCTGCTGGATAATTCCTGTTATAAATATCTTCAGGCTGAATTGCCTTGAGAAAAACCCTTTTCTTTCGCAGCTCTAACTATATAATCGCTACCGCCAAATTTATTTCTGATTAGGTATGTTTCAACTCCAACTTTGAGGCAATACTTGCAGAACCATAATTTTATCACTTCTACTCTTAAGTTGAGAAAACTTCAGTTTTAATTGACTTATATATTTCATTTTATGCATTTTTATATCACACACTGTCTGAGGCCTAATAAATGTCTTTTAAAAGTGTTGTTTTAACGTGTTAAGTTTTTTGTGTAGCATAAGAATAAATTTGAAGATTTTTATAACTCTGACCAGCTTCAATGATTTATTTATAGAACTCTTAATGGTAAATCAGTATCAATATAATTAGAGTAATGTTTATTACCCTTTGGCAATACAAAAATTTGAAAACTACTGAAGAAAATTTTTAATTTTGAAGTTGGTCAGGTTACATATTAAATCAAAACTCATTCAGTGTGCTTTAATATGAGCTATCAAACAGCCTTCTAGCATCATTATTTGCAAATCAACAAGTACTTGTGTGATCCAAAATGTTGCAAAATTTGGCAATTTCTGCAATTTTTAATAATCTATATTAAAAAACTAATCTCAAAACAATTAAAACCAAATTAATTTGCAGTGTGTTTAATTAGTATAACTAGCACACAAAAATATAAATCTGAGACATATTAATGCCTCTGGTTGGTTTCATATGGAATGACTGCTTGCTTCGTAAGTTCCCTTCACAGTTGACATGGTACGAATAAAAACGTAGTGTTAAAAAAGTTAATACCAGTGATATGAATGATGGTGTTCACAACTAATACTTGGCTACAATAAGTTGCTTGGAATGGCATTAAGAGGTGATCATTTTTTAGTATTTTACACCAAGTTTTTATGCAGGCAAATAAGAATGCTAAAAGTCATACGAGCTTTTGATGCAATCACTTTCGTGCAGTAACAAATTACTTCCTTCTCATTTAATATTTTTTTTGTATCAAACCCAACTTCCTTATTCTTAATATTTCAGTATCAGTTGACTATTTCTGTGATAAAGGAAAAACTTTTTATGGGAACAGCTAGAGTAAAATTATTATGCTTATAAATTTTACCATCACTATTACTTTTTAGAGTTCAAGCATATTTCATTTGAATGCTACAGTTTTTTTAATAAAAAAAGTATTTAATTTGCATGTAAAAATATAAGTGATAACTTATCTGTTTAACACATTATTATTTTGTTGTCAGTTATGAGCAAGAAGATACCGAAATTTCAGGAGACGCTTGAATCCAGAGGAGGTAGAAAGAAGAAAAACAGAAGTGCGGAATATTACAAGCAGAGGTGCACAATTTTTTCTAAACACAAAGTACTCTTACCAGTAGTTAGTCATGATTGTAATTAATTTTTCCAAGAGAAATAAATTAGAATAGAATATTGTGAGGCATTAAGTATACAAGTCATGACTCGATGCAAGTCATTATGATTGAGCGTAATGAAAACGATAAGTTGAACAAATAAAAACTGTTCATACATAAAGAGAAAGCTTGTATAAAGCTGTATAAAAGTATTCAATCAAGGTTGTTGAAAAAAAATGTAAGTGTAGGTTTCTAACTCAATTTTGTCCAAAAAATTATTGCAGAGTGTAATTATTTTCTTATTATGACAATTCACTAATAGCCTACCTTTTTTCAAGTTTCATCTCATACTTTGTTTAGTAAAGTTTTTATAATAGCCAAATATTTAATTTATCTTGGGACATGTTATATTTGCTTGTAATTAGAATTACAATTAGATTAGAGACTATTAAACTGTATTAGAATATAGTACATGGATAGCCTAATTTCATCAAATTTATACAGAAATTATTTAGTTAAGTTACTTTTCAGTTTTACATTCTTACAGCAAACATAGCATAGTAATCTGCAATAATCTACAAGAGTTAACACCAAACATCTATAAGTAATTAAACACTCATGAATTAAATATGACAAAAATATGCTTCTGAGGTTGTTGATGAAAATAAAAGTTGTTCTGATGTAATGCGCGCCACCCAACTATTTTATATGTTTGGACAGAGTCCAATCAGATTTTACCCAGGGGGCTAGATTACGAAGATATGTTGACCAGCTTCGTCGGAGGCATCCATCAATCCTGGAAGTCGTCGATGCTCCCCGCCATCCACCAGGTAGTGACACAGTCGCTTTAGCAGCCAGTGATTCTCCAGAACTAATTGTATGTAAGCAGACTCAACCAGGAGTTCCAAGTCAGCTGGCAGACAGATGCACACCAGAGCAGTAACCAGGGTTTGATGAAGAGACAGAGTTCAAGGGGTTGAACTTATCACGAAAGTTGTTGCAAGGACAGAATACCCCATACAAAGAAAGTGGCAGGCTGCAGAGGCCGTCAGTTAGACCAGCATGGACCAAGGACTTTGTGATGTAGGGGGAGGAAGGTGTTATGTATTGTTGATGTGTAGTGTCTTTTGTTAGCTTTTAGTTGTGGGGGTGCACTGTTGGCACCAGTGTGGCAACAAAAACAGACTAGTGTTGTCTTATGCATAATGGCAGTGTTGTAACCAATTGCAAGTATGTAAGTAGTGGTGGTCGCATTAAAACCAAGTTCATTATGTTGATAAATCAATCAGTAATTACAACCTGAACATTCAACACCGACCGAGTTGGGAACAGAGATCTTAGGGCGTATAGGGTACTTTGGTGTACCTCAGAGTGGTTTAGAATGTTCTTCTTCTTCACTACCTGTTCCAGCTAGCAGCACGCTCACACACACATTCAGGCATGGTGAAAAGAAAGAGGTAATCAGTTAAAGACATTTACTTAGCTCCGCAGTCAGGTACTATACTGATGTACAGTGACCACATGCCATTTTGTTTATACCACCTTCAGTGCTCTCAGGTTTGTGTATTATAGACAGTAAAAATAATAGTAACTAAAATGCTTCTGTCCATGGAGAGAGAAATGAAACAGAATTACACTTGTTATCTGGAAAAATAACTTGAGGTAGCCCACGGCCTCGTGGCCCAACAGTCTAAATGCTTGTGTTGGCTCGCGGCAACATGTTAAGCTTTAACTTGTTTCTTGTCAATGCCACGAGAAACAGTGCGCACATGAGAGTGAATATAAAATAATAGGTTTTGACGTAGGATTGATGAACAGAATTACGATGATCTGTTACAGTAAGCAAAGTATGAATCTCCCTTGCATACTAACACAATCGGCCACACTGAACATTGACGGACAACTAGGGGTGAGTATTGAGCGTGCGCGGCGCTGGCCACACGTTGCATGCTGGGCTTTGTTGAACTGACTTTTTTAAAAAATACTGAATTCTGGTTTACTTTTTCTCCATGATCATAGGCTACATTTGCAAACTGCAGTAGTATGCTGACATCCACATACAGACTAAAATTTAAAAAAAGGAAAATGGTATTTTTTGTACTTTCAGACACCTTTTTGTTAAACCATGTGTAAACAAAGGTTTTGGCAACTCAAAAGTATAAACACTAGGTGTAGCCTAATGTCACATATAATGCTATATTTGTAAGGTGAAACATGCACACAAGATGGCAGGCAGATCGTACAATTATTAGCGCTTGTGATGCAATGCAGCTACTTTCAGTATTAGCTAGATTTACTGGTACTAACTATAACTGATAATTTTGGCAACCATTTTAAGTTCGAGTGTCGTGGTAGATAGCACTTTAACACAGATAACACCTCTGGTGCGGAAACGTAAACAAAATATTGCAGTACGAATATTGTTCAGAGAAAAAAGAAATTGATGAGTGATTGTATTTCTCAGTTACCGCACTCAAATATTTGGTCGCCAATGGTAACCTGCCGACTGGAAATTTCACGCCCTGGCCCCATCATTATGCTTTAACCAAGGAAAGAAATGATAATGAACGCATTGAGAGATTATTACCGGCCACAGGCTGGAAACCCTAGTCTATTTTATTTTGTTGCAAATATAGAATTTTATACGCATTAAGAAGCTCATTACAAAAACTGATAATTTTAGTGACAATAAACTCTTAAGTTTTTTGTTCATTACAATTTCTGCATGTGTAGGTTCCGCAAGAATTTCTCCCAACTGGTTGAGGAGGACCGGTTCAAGAACCCTGACCCACCTAACTACTGGTCAGCCCAAGCACCACCCTCAAACCGGCCAGAACGCCACTTCTGTACAGTGTGTGGCTTTCCTAGCAACTACACATGCATCCCCTGTGGAGCACGCTACTGCAGTGTGCGTTGCCTGGGTACACATCTCGACACACGCTGCCTTAAGTGGACTGCTTAATGCCGAGTGTCAGACATACTTGTACACAACTGTGAACTTTTTCCATAGTATTAAACCTTAGGTTATGTGATTGGTCATTTTTTATTAATTTTGTGTTGTCTTTGAGTAGTTATTAGCTGTTTTGTTAAGTATGTCATAGAAATCAGTTGGTGTGTGATAAAAATCTGATTACTGTTGCCTTTTAATGAACATTCTAATATGTAGCCTAAGTTACAGGTATTAAAATTTGTTGTTTTTAAACTGTGTTTGTGCTAAATAAATGGAGAACTGTATTTGCAGTTTTAAAGACATTTTTATTGCTTTTTTCATCAAGCTGACATTTACCTTTATTATTTCAAGTGGTTGTAGAAACTTCTGTTACCGGCTTATTGGCTCTGTCTTAACGTACACCTACAGTACATGATTGCCTGCCAGTTATGTTCATTCATCTGTTACTAGGTATAACGCACCAACCCTCCATGCTGATTCCCATCTGACCAGACCCTTTTCTAAGCCTGTCGGTTTAAGCCCTGACCAAACTACTGTCTTCCATTTGCAAGTTACCTGATTTCCGCAGTGGTTTACACCCAACGTCCATGAAGTTGCTCAGCCCCCACAGTACACCCCGAGGTGAGAGCAGGACAGGCTAGGAGGGAATGCTTGGCTGTCCCCTCTGTATTACAAGAGATAGTAACAGAGCAAAGAAGGAGATACACGTTGAAGTGTGGAACTTGATGGAGAGCTTAATATTTAGGTAGTGTGTTGGAAAATAAAGAAGGAAATAGGGGAGTAGGTGTAGTAGTAATGAGAGTACAGCAAGGTGATGCCTACAGACGTATGATTTATCTGGCATGGAAGAGGGGTCATTCCATGACGTACAAATTTAGTTTTTTTTTTCTGCATGATTTTTTATTTTCCTGCAACTTTAATATTATTTTCTACTATCCTTCCTAAGAAAAATGCTAAATTTTAGATTTTAATAATAATTTTTGAAATACAGTGAACCCTCGATAACTCGGACTAAAAGGGGGAAGAAGATGTCTGAGTTACGATTTGTCCGTGTTATCGAGGGGTGTCCGGGGAGGAGGAGTAATCAGTCATTAATCACAAGAAACGCGAAGAAATTAGTACGCTATCATTTATACAAGCAAAAGAGGCTGCAATAAATACTGTTTTGTACGTAACTATCGTATCAAGTTACGGGAGGGCCGCCATGCAGTGGGAAAATTAACGCTAACGTGGAGGACTATGAAAGAATGTCAAACAATGTGGGCAGTCAGATCTTTATTTATTTTTTTATGCTGCTACTTCTGGCTGATCTTTTTTATCTATGTGCTAGAAGCTAGCACCAAGGCACCCTTCTATCACATAAAAGTTTTCGTCTGGCTGGCGACAGCCAATGTGCGTGCACGTGTGAGAGAGATAAGGAATGATCGTTGGAGATAAGCTAGGGAGGTTGCGAGCGGAAGTAGTCAAGTTCAACCGGTACAGTCTCATGCAATACAAAAACCGCATGTCTCCACACGCATCTCACACAAGATGTTTACATTGAAAAATACCTTACGTCCATATGTCACAGCATAGGGGCAGCAGCCAGCTGCTAGCCTGATAGTTACTCTACCCTCCTACAAAGGTACAAAACTAATTTTCTTCGTATACATGAATAAAAATGGTACTGTAATTAACAATCCTTCTGGATTACTGTAAATATGTGAACACATTTTAACACTACTAATTTTAAAATTTAATTTTATGTATGTAAATTGCATCATAGAACACATAATTTACAGCTTTATTCTTACACAAATTGTCATATTATAAAGGAATAAAATTTTAATCATGTTCTACAGAGTTACCGTATTTACTTGCATAATCGTCGCATATTTTTGACCAAATTTTAGGCCCGAAAAATGGGGTGCGGCCATTATAAGGGGTTTTCAAAAAAATTACCTTCTACATTTTTTTGGTGTAGAATATAAGAAATGTATATTTTTTTCTATAGTTACTCGTTCATAACGTGACCATTTCTTCTAAAGTAAAGTGAAAGATTTGTCGGTGTATAGTAAACATGGAAAAATTAAGACTACAAAATCGTGTTAATCCATTCACGTGCGTCACTCAATGAAAATCGTTTAAAATTTTCCAGCATAAGACGTTTACATTTTATGGTCCATTACATGTACGCAATTATTTCCCATGAAGTAGTTTATCAACAAATCCGATTCACGCTTAAAACGTTACAACTCTTCAGACGCAGTTACGTTATCAGCAGAGCATCATCAACCAGCGAGCGTGACTCATCGTGTCCGGCTTGGGCATGGCTGTTGTATTGTTCTTTCACCACCCACATCGGCTCTTGAAAACATTGTTGTTAAAGGGGCATAAAACCCTCTCACCAATTTTTCTACATTGCAATGCGAAGCAATGATTAAAAATTTTTGTTTAATGTCCGGAACAATTTGTTTTGCAGCCCTGAATTCATTGCACATACCAGAACAAAATAATTTTCAGTTTATGTGTCATTGTAACCCGTAGTTACAGTCATTTCACAAGCACCATGCCGAAATGTTTATTTACGACACACGTGCGTGCCTGGCTCGCAGGACGAAGAGGGAGGAAAGATAAAGAAGTGAGAGGTCGGCCTGCTGCGTTGCATCTTTACTCGCACGTCGCACACCTCGCTAGGAACATTTTACCACACAGAACTTGCCATATATTTCCTGTGGGATTATTAAAGGCTAAGTAGCGATGGACGATTACGTTATAAAGTTTAATACTGTTCTAAAATATAATGTGTTGAATTTAAATCCAGCAGAAATGATTTTTTATGTCTTTTAACCAAAAAATAATTAATTAAAAATTATCAATTTTTTTTTAAATTCCGTCTGAGTTATCCGAAGTCCAGGACATCGAGGTCCGAGTTATCGAGGGTTTACTGTATAGCCAATTTTCTGTTGGAAGTATGGCGAAACTCATCATTTTGGGGTATTTTGTAAAGTATTTGAAAGTAAGTTAGCTGAAAATATTTAACAGAGAGTACTCATAGTGTTAAGCAAAGTAAATTGTTCAATGTGTTTTACTGTGATAACTCAGAACTCGTCAAGTACAGCCACTTGGAAAGCACAAAAACTGGCATAATAGACTTTTTGAAACAATAATTGGATATAATATGCAATGACTGAAAATCAAAAACTTAAACTAAAGGTAAATTAAATCACCTGAAAAAAGAGCCCTTGACAAATGGTTATCCTATAACTACTGTACAGAAACACATTAAAACACAGTAAATAAGTTCACAAAAATCAACCTAAAAGCCAGTGGAAACATTGGTTATACCAAATGTTCAAGGCTTCTCGGAGAAATTATAACCACTTGGCAACGATGTTGTCTACTAACAGCTTTTTGTCTCACTTCCACAGTCAGAAAAAAACATTGTGGCAAGTAAAACCACTAACAGAATACAAAAATCCTTGTGAATTTGTAAGCATGTATGTTGATGACACTGGCAAACTGCTCACCACCCACATCAAAAAACATTAAAATATGTAATACTAAGAAAGGTGAAACTGAAAAATCCAGACTGGATGAACATGCTTGTGAAGACATTAACAAAAACTGTGGGAAAGTGCAACTTCAATTAATATGGAAGTTATAGGTACAGACTAAAAGAAAAACAACAGATTCAGCATTCATTGTCAGCAATTGTAATGTCTTCAAGCCAAAATGTATAGAACTAAAGAATTAATGGCTTTCTTTAAATAAAAAAGAAGGAACTGTTTTGAAATACAGTAAACTCCCGATTATCCGCGATCGGATCATCCGCGGTGCGGATTATCCGCGCGTGGTACGAAAAGTTATAATAAAATACGTACTAAAAAGTTAGACCAAACGGACAAGTTTTTTTTAACGCGCGCAGGCCGTCTCCGAACTCGGACAGTAGGCTGGCACGCAATCTAGTCTCCGAGCCACTGACAATACGCAGGTGTTCGCGCCAAGATCGCTGAACTCCCCCTCCCACCGTTCCCCTCCTCTTTCTCTCTCGCCTACAGCCGTAGGCCCCGCCTACTCACGTGTCCAAACTATCCCCTCTCATCTGACACTTAAGTACGTATTGAGTGAGTGCTGGCGCTGACCGGTCGATGTTTAACAGTAGTGTTCGTCTTTTATCGTGTTTAGTGATTGTATTGCCTGGTTTGGTACATTTTTCGTTGCGGATTCAAAATGGCTGAAAAGCGAAAGAAGGTTGTGTTGACGATTGCCCAAAAACTAGAAATCATTTCAAAATTAGAAAACGGCGCTTCAAGGAAGCAGATGTGTTTCGATTATGGAATCGGGGAAACAACAGTACGTGACATTTTAAAGAACAAAGAAAAATTGCTGAATTTTGCATCAATGTCAGACAGTGCTTCTGGAATGAAAAAACGAAAAACTATGAAGAAGTCTACATTTGATGAACTAGATACGGCTTTGGCGGAGTGGTTAGCTCAGGTGCGAAGTGAGGGAACTCCCGTAAACAGTCCTATCATCGCGGCTAAGGCAAAAGTATTTTTTGATTTGCTAGGCATGGAAGGCACATTTGATGCATCATCCGGGCGGTTAACTCGTTTTAAGCAGCGTCATGGAATTCGTGAGATTGGAATTCATGGGGAAAAACTTAGTGGCGACCAGCAAGCAGCGGACGATTTTCAAGAGGAATTTGAAGCATTAGTGTCAAAAGAGAAGTTATAATTTGAACAAATTTATAATGCTGACGAGTCTGGACTCTTTTGGAAATGTCTTCCCGCCCGCACGTTAGCATTTGAATGTGAACGTCAAGCGCCTGGACACAAAAGTAGCAAAGAAAGATACACCATCATGTCGTGCAGTAATGCTACAGGTAGTCATAAGCTTAGGCTTGCTGTCATTGCAAAGGCTAAAAAACCGCGG